>NQII01007258.1:0-57492 GCA_002778355.1 Clitarchus hookeri
CTCAGCCATCCTAGTTTTACAGATTAAAACAACTGCTCATTTAAACCACTCCACACACCGCAAGTCAATCACATTGAAATTTTTAATGAACCATTGTGATTTTTCTATTCAAGTACACGAAATTAAATATATATTGTCGGGGGGGGTATGGACTGGGCCTCCCTTGTGCTACCAATGTATTGCGCAATTAAATAAACAGACATTTACTGTTTAAACTGACATTACATACCGCAAGTCAATCGCACTTTTAAATGGAACAAATCACCCAACTTTAAACCGATACCATAAACAGTTAGACACATTACCACTTTAATTTTAAATGAGCTATTGTGATTTTAAATTAAACCAGTTGTAAGATTCCTAGTTGGGTACAAAAAAATTGAATATATACCAAAGTGTAAGCTATTCAAACAATTTAAAACATGAAAACTAAACCAATTAATTCATTTTAAACATGAAAACCAACTAAGACATTTTAAACTGTACTTTAAATTGACACACACACACACACAGCAAGCCATTCAAACACTTTGAACTGATGCAAATATCAAGTCATTTTAAACTCTGCACAAAGACCTCGCTCTAACTACACATAGCAAGCCAATCTCACTTTAATTTTAAATAAACTATTGTCACAGACCCCCCCTTTTTTTTCCTTCACACTTTAAATAGACACCACACAAAACAATTAAACAATTCATTTGCACTTTAAACTGAGGCAAATAGCTACTCGTGTATATTTTTATTTTCACGCATCCTTACTTGTATCTGATAATGAAAAAAAAAATAATATCTACTTTTGTTTTATCCATTTATTTTCCGATGACTTGCTTATAAGCTTCGGCATGGACGTCGATGCACCACAGTTGTACTGACTGCATCATATGTCAACGTCTACCAACTTCTACCAAGTCATGGATCATCAGTTGAATAAAAGGAACTCTTACCAACATAGGTAACGTATACACTTTTTCTTTATTTTAAGCGAGGTTATTTTTATAGCTACAATCGACTAGTATTGGTGGTTCACGATGGTTTTGTATTTCAGGTCAAAAATGTACGAGGACCCAGAGGACCCCTTCATACAGTGCCCTCTTAACCGAGCGCATAGGATTTTGCGCTCGCGAATGGAGAGGCATTTATATAAATGTAGGGCAGCTGTGGAGATCGAAACAACAAGATCTCCATTACCCACAGCTGAAAAATCTTTTGCGTCCTCGTCCCCCCCTCCCCCTCCTCCTTCAATATCCTATTCTGAAGAGAATTGGGACGATGGGCCGTATGTGACATACGACCCATCGTCAAAAATTAGGAACTCAAACGAACTCATCATCAGAAAGCCAAAGTGAGTGTTTGTAGCGGCCGATCGTGTCACATTACCCAGGTGGAAAAAAAAAAATCTGTACATAAAATTGAATTTGTTTTTGTTTTCAGAAAGAAATATTAATTTCGTCGTCGAAGGGAGGAAGGATACACCGAGGAAGCAGCGAGGCGAAGAATATGTAACTAAAAATGAAAAAAAATATATATATACTTTTCATTTATCTGTTTATTTATTTGTATAAAGTTACCTTTACCACTTTAATTTTAAATGAGCCATTGTGATTTTAAGCTAAACCAGTTGTGATGATGATTCTCTAAACTAAACCAATTGTGAGATTCGTAGTTAGGTACAAAAAAATTGAATATATACCAAACAGCAAGCTATTTAAACAATTCAAACACTTTAAAACTAAACCAATTAATTCATTTTAAAAATGAAAACCAACTAATTAATTTTAAACTTTACTTTAAATTGACACACACCCCCCCCCCCCCCTTTTTTCACACTTTAAATAGACACCACACAAAACAATTAAACAATTCGTTTGCACTTTAGACTGAGGCAAATAGCTACTCGTGTATATTTTTATTTTCACTCATCCTTACTTGTATCTGATAATGAAAAAAAAAATAATATCTACTTTTGTTTTATCCAGTTATTTTCCGACGACTTGCTTATAAGCTTCGGCATGGACGTCGATGCACCATAGTTGTACTGACTGTATCAAGTGAATATGTCAACTTCTACCAAGTGCACCTTGTGCTTTGGAGGGTATGAACAGTGCTATCACTGTGATTGGAATGAAATAGTACCGAGGTTTCCTCGTCAACCTCACCCAAGGCTATGGTGCGATTCGATGAGGGCCAAAAAATATGGGATTGAATTGCCAAAAGAGAGCGATGCAGTGATGGGCTGCAATGCTTGTAGGCAAATGGGTAATGTTTTTTTTAATACGCTCCAGCCTACAGTGAAGAAGTAAACCGCACCCGGCTCGAACTTGGATACTCCAAACGGAACTCGGCGAGATGGGTACTCTTCCAGGACTCCTAGACATCACCCTTTAACGGCCAGGGCTTCTAGACATCACCCTTTCGTGGCTCGGGATGTGACAACATAACTGAAGATTACCTACTGCTGGATGTAGGCAGTGTACAGCAGCTAAAAAAAATGGACATCCAGCTAATCTATCCTAGAGTCTCCGACTTTATTAAACATGTATATAAATGTAAAATTTGATTTTGTGTGTGGTTTTTGAATAAATGTTATTTAAATTCTCTCTATGTGCCATTTATAAAACATAAGTAGTTTCTTTCTTTTGAATAAACACTTTAAAAATATTTACTAGACGTTGGTAATTTGTTAGCCATTAGCTTCTCGGGGCCTATCCCATTGCGGAGAAGTGACTTGCTAAAACTTTCCTATTGCATATTCCCACTTTAAATTGATCGCCGATATGGAGCAGAACATTATTAAAATGAACAAATGTTTAGATAAATAAACTAATTCATTTTAAACTTTAAGCCATTAGTAATCACGAGCTGTGAGATGGCTATTTCGTGTTGTTATGGAGGTGATATATATTGGCAAGGGAGTAACGATCTGGTCCTCCTTCTTACTACCAAACAACAAGCTATTCAAACACTTTTAAAATGTTTACTGGAAGATGGTACTTTTTTTAGCCGTTAGCTTCTCGGGGCCGATCCCATTGCGGAGAAGTGACTTGCTAAAAGTTTTCTATTGCGTATTCTCACTTTAAATTGACGCAAACAGCTACTCGGGTACACTTTTTTTCTTTCACTAGCCATTATTGCCCGTATCTGAAAATGAAAAAAAAAATTAAAGTACTTTTCGTTTATCCGTTATTTAGTTTTTTCTACAAATGCAAAGCGTTGTTAGTTTTACCTTTTGAGAGAACTGCCTTCATCACCGCTGTCTCCTTCGTGACGAGTCTCCTCGTGCATTGCAGCTGCATGGATTAGAAACGAGTGCAGTCGTTGTCCGTATGGGTGGTTCTTTTTCCAAATGTATTCTGCCAAGTAGCCGGTCCACGACTTTTCCCGTCTGCCAAAACACGGAATGCTATACCTCACCGAACACCAACTCCGTTCGATGTTTTGTGTGTGCACTCTTAAAGATTCGCCTTGCCTCAGCTTTAGTTTGTTTCGGGTGTTAACTATTCCACTCTTTTCACTGCACACAAATTCCTTCCGGTGATTTACTTGCAGGTGGCGATAGCCGTGCATGTCCAAGTTACTGTAACCTCGCCAACAGTCTGAAATTATCGTCGTGCCCGGCACAATCCATTCACGAATACATTTTACTAAAGTCGCGGCGTTCCTCTTTTCCACCGGCACCAGGAAGAAATTAGTAGGATCGCCTCTCTCCACACCGCCGAAAACCCACTGGCCATGAACTTTTCGGCCCTTGCAGTTTTTACGCTTACCCAAATTTGATTCGTCTATCTCGACTATTTTGCCAGGCCCGCCGATTCTTTTCCTGTAAGTTAACACCCAGTCTATGCACACTTGGCGGCAGAACTTCTACCAGGCGACAACTGTCTTGCCCGAGCACTTAAGTTCGTTTACTATAGTCTGCTGTCGGGGATACTTGATCAGGCACCACAATAAACACAACTCGATGATCTTGCCCGGCGACAAATTTGAATCTCCCACGAAACTGCCCTGTCTTGCCGACACTTTAAAATTGCATTTTGTGCCATTCTCCATGCGCTGTCGACACCAGTAAAACAAACCTCGATTGTCCACGAGCTTGGCTTCGCCTTTTCTGCATCGTCTACATGGTATTGACGGTTTAAGGATGTCATGCTCGATGAGGAATGTGTTTACGTCCGGTGAGAAGTAAATCAATTTCCGAGCGTTCAACATGGTGATTTTACACCCCTCACACACCATTGTATGTTTTCTTATTGAAAACTTTTAGGTTTTAAGTAAAAACACACTTGGATACGCTAAACGGAACAATTGACTTGAACTTGGATACGTTAAACGGAATTCGACCGGATACGCAATAGTACACTGACTTGAAAAGTAAATAATTTGAGTGGATACTCGATAGTGCACTCGCAGGTTTACTATGGTTTTACCATAAGAGTACGCAATACGGAACAATCACCAATAATTCAATAAATTCGTCACATATTGAACAACTTAAGTAGTTGGTACATCCCTTTCGCTTGTCGCCATATTGGGCAATATGTTTACTCAAAAACGGATTAAACTCCGCTATGAGTTCTAGCGTCATTAAATAATTTCCGTTATGATTAGAGCCAAGTTTATAGGCATGTCCCCTAAAAGGTAAACCACGCTATTCTAAAGACTTAACAGTCGCAACCACTCGTTTCAAAACGTCACTCCAGTAGGTTAACTCTTCTAGAAATTGAGCGGCGAGCTCATGATCGACACGACAAACAATGTTAGATCTACGTTGCAAGGTCAATGTTCACATGAGTTTTCGTGGCTTTCTAATCTAATCGATGCGTTCTTCCAATCATTAAAACCAACATATTGTTTTCCAAAAATAGTTCAACCACCGAATAATAAAGAAGGTCCACAATAAACCTTTCCTGTGCTTGGAGTGTAAATAAGCCATTTCCTTGGACGTTTTTCTATATTTAATATCTTTCGTTCAAACATTGTCTTTGTCAAAAAACGTGAGATTTTATCTTCCTATTTTCTCTAACTTAATGAAAAATCTGCGTTTATATTTTGATTAAAGCCATTCAGTGCAATATATTATTGTGTTTCGTTATTGATATCCCACTTGATTGGGTCAAAATTCACGCTAACCAGCCTATTTTGCGACTGCCTCACAACTTCCATAGATGACGGAGTAGGCGGCGTGGGCACGGACAAATCTGTGGTTGTTTAGTACTAGTAGGCATTTTGCATTGAATAGGGTCGGTAGCAGACGCACTGTGAATTGCGTTAGAAGATTCCGAATCATCACTTTTTAATTTTGAAAGAAATGTGTCGATGTATTTCCTGTGCTTTATTACATTTTTTTGTTTTTCTTCTTTTTCCTTAGCCTTCCTTCAATTTGCTGCACCACTAGGTTTTTTCTTCAATTCACTCATTCTTTAAGTAATAAACTAAAACGTAATGGACTAATTACACACAAATACCACAGCGAGAACGTAACCGTCCACAACAAAGCTGAAAGTCGTGTCACTCGTACGGTGCCGGCCGCTTCTCTCCCGCCACCACGTTATACCCTCTTCCAAGCAATCTAGCAACGTCCGATGCTCGCGATCGACGCGACGAACGCGCAACATTGAAGTTGTATCTTACCAATTTATATTACGAAATTAGGCGATGTAGGAATGATCAAGAACAAGAAGGCAGAGCACGCTTCGGAAGCTCTACATCTCTATACAAATAAAGAATATTTTATATTGTGTAAGTAGGTGCATACTTACTGACACAATTAATTTTATTTTTTTATATTTTTTTTTTGTTTATAAATTCCGTGCGCGCACCCCCTTGTAACCTCGCGCCTCTAGGCACGTGCCTAGTTTGCCTTACAGATAATCCGCCTCTGAATTTACATATCATTCAGTTGTTTTGTGGAGGGGCGGCGGCGGAGGGCTTCAGCCCTGCAGCCCATAGCAGAAACCACTACTGCCAACATTTAGATCGGATATTTAATTTTTTCTTCTTGCGAGTAACACTTCTGTTTTGTAGTCGTTCTCCTCGTGTACAAATTATATTCACTCACTAATATTTCACATTTGCATATAGTTTTAGTAAAGGTGCAAGTGGTAGGCTAGTCTTCAGTGTACGTGCTGGCTGAATTATTTTTTTCATCATGGGATAACTTTCCGGTACATCGCCTACCTTTTCCTTGTCGGTTACGTCGTAGTCCAGCTAATTTTCTCCATTCTGGTGTTCACAAGCAAACTATGTCATCTTCTTGCCCGGGATTCAACTTATACGTTCCCGTGGATTCGAAGGTCGTCATACAGCTAAGTATCTACAAAGATTTTATATGGAATTATATAAAAAATATATTTTTTCCTTATCAAATTTAAATTTTCGTGCACAAGTAAATTTTTGTATAACTGTGGTTACTTATAAACTTTTAATTTACGACCTCACAAGTTATTTTGTAAGTATTTTACTAAGATATTTGTACGGGGTACCCCTTTCAAGCAATATTTTGATAACTTTAAGCACTTATTAAATTTGTGTAAGGAATGGCACTTCTAATTTTTTTACATTTTTATTTAATGTTTAAAATTTATTTACGGTAATATAATGTTTCTGTAAAGCCAATTTGTTCCCATGTTTCGTCTTCTGTCCAAAGATTTTCTAGGACTAATCGTTTTCTTATTGCTTCTCTCGTATTTGTTAACTTAAAACTCGCAAATTTGTTTCAAATGTAATAAAAAACATAATTTTTCTTTTGAAGACAGGTATTTGTTAATGCTTAAAATAAAACGATTGAAATTAAAAGAAATCCTTAAGTAACACAAAATCGGAAGTGACGTACATTTATTTCTAGACAATTATTTACTTGATGATACAAGAATTTCTTGTATTTATTTACATTTCATATTTAAGTTTTTCTCTTTTGTGTCATGTACGATCACCCAGTATGTTTGATTATTTGGGTATATCACTTTCTTTTCTTTTATATTTGTTTTTGTCCGGATCCTTTCGTAATTTGTATATTTTTTAAGCGGTTTTGTTTTCTATGGTTTTTGTAGCATTTTTGTGTGTTGTTTGTACCATGGACTCGAGGCATTTCTGTATTTCTTGGAAGTATATATTTTCATTCTTATCTTATGGTCGTACATGGACACAGTAGCTGTCAATAATACGCCCGGCAGGGCAACGGAAAGCAGTTATCTGGTGTGCTTGTGTGACAGGGAGGGTCGCAGTGGGTCTCCCCTCCCCCCTGCTTTTTGGCACGTATGGCCAAGTGCGCACATAACTGGATCTCGCGGCCCATGCGAGATACAACGCGTAACAATATTAATTATCTATCAAAATACCCCACAGGAAAATTTAAATAGTAAATATTTTGAGAAAGTTAATGCGAAATATTATATTTCCACTTTGACAACTAATGGTAGCACATCAGTTAATGAATAGCGCAGTTATTTCGAAGAATCAGTATTCAAGATAATTTTGACGTATCAGCAGCTGCGCCTCTGCTGAGGATTGTGTGTTTTTCAGCTTCATGTTGAGCTATGGAGTAGTGTGGGCAATACTTATATTTAAGGATGGCATAGGAATGCGCAGTTTGCGCTATTAATGATATATAAGCTAGGCGATTTAGGTGACATCCTTAAGGCTAAATAGTCGCATTAGAGAATTGCACAACACGTTGGGTGAAATGTGTCAGCAGTGCATCGATGTTGGCACCACTGGTCATAGGAAAATTCACATTTCCTTATGCTTGGTCCCGGGCAGTATTGGCATAAAGATGATCAGCAAGACTGCCGCGTCGTACTGGTGGCTACAGCACAAAACACAGTGACCACAGGACAGATTAGTGTTAGTGCCAAACCAGGCGTGTCGGCTAGGACCATTTACTATAATTTTCTGGAAGATGGGCTACTTTGACGGTCGCCGATAGACATACTTCCATTCGCACGTTAGCACTGCACAGTCGCTCTTCAGTTGTGTTGAGAAAGGAGCTCCTGGAAGGGTGTATGGCATAGCGTTGTGTTCAATAATGAAAACTAACTCTGCTCCGTTGGCACATAATGGCCACGATTTCGTGCAGCATTGACTACACCAGCGAAATATTTGTCAGTGTATTTAGCATAGACACAGGACCAACGTCTACAATCATAATTTGGAGAACAGTGCCTGCTTGCGTCTAGATTTTGTACAGATATTATTGCATAGTATCCATTAAATCAAGAATACCTATCGTTAAAACCTTTATGCTGCAATTAGTACAGCAACTGAGAGATTAACTATTTCAAAAGGTGAATATTATTAAATTTTTTTTTTTTTAATAATGGCTTAGTAGCATTCTTTTTAATTTTCTCTTAAGTGAAATTTACATTCTAAAATGCAGACACAATAGTATATTGTTACAAATAACCAGTCTAATTTCCAGGACTACTAAATTTCCATATAACACGAGGATTTTGGTGGCTAAGAGGGTAGAAAATATTTAGGTAACTATGATTAATTAATTTCGTACTAATCCAGCAGAATATACTTCTGAATATAATATATTGCAAACAATACTGTAATAATTTTAAAATAAAATTAAAAACAACTAATTTATTATTTGTATATTTCGTGTTATTGGGGACTTGATTACAGTATTTAGATATAAAATATATTTGTTTAGTCTTTACAATATATGAAAAAAAAATTCAAATAATTATTTTTGTTAAATAAAATGTATTAAATAATTCCAAGCATAGCCAAGCCGTTCGGGTGACATGATTTCACACACACAGTTATTTATGCATAAATGTTATTTCATACCCTCTAATTTTCACAAGAAATTAGACCAAAGCTTTATTCAACCTCACGTGCAGCAAACATAAAACAGATTTATACTCGTATCAGTTAAAGTGTTTAATATAAGTGATAAAAAAACTCAAATTTAAAGATTTATTATTTTCGGAAATAGTATGTTACCTATTTATATAAAATAAGCACATTTTTTCATCCAGTGTAATATATGTACACAGAGGTGACAAAAGTCTTGGGATAGCAATATGCAAATATACAGATGACAGTAGTATCTCGTACAAAATGTATAAACGGGCAATGCATTTGTTGGGCTTTCATTTGTAGTGAAGTGATTCATGAGAAAAGGTTCCTGGCGTGATTATGGCCGCACGATGGAAATTAACTGACTTTGAACGCAGAATGGTAGTTGGAGCTAGAGGCATAGGACATTCCATTTCGGAAATGGTTAGGGAATTCAACATTCCGAGATCCACAGTGTCAAGAGTGTGCCGAGAATACCTAATTTCAGGCATAACTTCCTACCATGGACAACGCAGTGGTCAACTGCCTGCACTTGATGACCGAGATCAACGACGTGTGTGCAGAATGGCCAGTGTTAACAGACAAGCAACACTGCGTGAAATAACCGCAGGAATCAATGTGCGACGTACGACGGACATGTCCGTTAGGACAGTGCAGCGAACTTTGACTGTACTGGGCTATGCCAGCAGAAGATCGACTCGAGTGCCTTTACTAACAGCACAACATCGCCTGCAGCGCCTCTCCTGGGCTCGTGACCATATCGGTTTGACCCTAGACGACTGGAAAACCGTAGCTTGGTCAGATGAGTCCCGATTTCAGTTGGTAAGAGCTGATGGTAGGGTTAGAGTGTGGCGCAGACCCCACGAATCCATGGACCCAAGTTGTCAACAAGGAACTGTGCAAGCTGGTGATGGCTCCATAATGGTGTGGGCTGTTTTTACATGGAATTTACTGGGTCCTCTGGTCCAACTGAACCGATCATTGACTGTAAAGAATTATGTTCAGCTACTTGGAGACCACTTGCAGACAATCATGGACTTCATTTACCCAAACAACGATGGAATTTTTATGGATAACAATGCGCCATGTCACCGGGCCACAACTGTTCGCGATTGGTTTGAAGAACATTCTGGACAATTACAGTGAATGATTTGGCCACCAAGATCGCCCGACATGTATCCCATCGAACATTTATGGGACACAATCGAGAAGTCAGTTCGTGCACAAACTCCTGCACCGGCAAAACCTTCGCAATTATGGACGTCTTTAGAGGCAGAATGGCTCAATATTTCTGTCAGGGACTTCCAAAGACGTTTTGATTCCATGCCACGTCGAGTTGCTGCACTTCGCCTGGCAAAAGGAGGTCCGACACGATATTAGGAGGTATTCCATGACTTTGTCGCCTCAGTGTATATTTACCAGTAGAAGTGTTTACCTGGGGCTATGTAGGCAAAGAATATTTAATGGGGAAATTAGGTTCGTGAGGCTCACTTGTTGGGCTACCTGAAGGAATTCAGCTGTTATGCCCATTAAAACTTCGAGCATATACTTTGTTTCTGGGGGTCAAATAGCCATATTCCTTTTATAGGCAAAGGGTATGCAAAATCTAATATCTGTATTTATTATCCTATTTAAGAATAACATTTTTCATCCTGCAAAGCATATATGTAACAAATGTACATGGTGTAGATTTTTCTAAACAGAAAAATTGAATTTATTAAATCAATATCTCTTCATAAAACTCAATTTACAGCACGATGATTTTTTAACAAATGACGAAATCATGTGTAGGAAAAGGCTGAGACAAAATTTACTCCATCACATTTTATACAATATGGTTTTAATAGTTTCATTATAACTTCGTTTTTTTAATATAAAAAAAGGAAATGTTAAGCGATTTTTAAAATGTGTTCTTAAATTTTTTAACTTTTCTGAAAACATGCAGAACTATTTCACCATTCCACCTCTCTCTCTCTCTCTCTCTCTCTCTCTCTCTTTACCACACTCATTATTTTAGCTTTTACATTTACGCCAGTTTACCATCAAATCTATGTATACGTCACATTCCTCGCCTTGGAATAACTAATTGTCACGTGACATATCTAGTGCACTGTGTGTATATATATTATATATATATATATACACACATAAATATATACACTGAAGAGCCAAAAAAGCTGATACACCTGCCTAATATCGTGCAGGGCTCCCGCGAACCCGCAGAAGTGCCGCAAGACGACGTTGCATGGACTCGACTAATGTCTGAAGGTATGCAGGAGGCATTGAAATCTGGGCCAATTTGAGAAAGGGTTGCATGTCTGTCACGTTTCATGATTTTCGTCAGTCGTCGTTTGTCCCGTTCTTTCACGATCTTTTTCTGGCCGCAGCGATGTCGAAGAAATGATGTTTTACCGGATTCCCGATATTCACGGTACACTCGTGAAATGGTCGTACGCGTACATCCAAATGTTACCACTACCTCGGAGATGCTATGTCCCATCTCTCGTGCGCCGACTATAACACCACGTTAAAACTCATTTAAATCTTGATAACCTGCCATTTTAGCAGCAGTAACCGATCAAACTGCCGACCGCATCGCGTTACTCTGATTGGTACCATACCTCTGTTATTTCCATACGCACGCCTATACCAGTGTTTTTGGCTCTTCAGTGTATAAGGCGTGCAGTGTCGCGTATCGTCTCAGTTATTTGTCTGACGCGACAGGTGAGATATCCATTTTTTACTCCTAAACTTGTTAGCGATCATTATGGTATGTAAAATTGCATTCGGCTCATTCATCACAGCTCGCTGGATATTAATTGTCGTGCTCGGTACTATGCATACATATTTTCACAGTAAAGTAAAAATCTGCTAAAATTTCAAATACCTGCTCGAAACATTTTACTATTACAGCATATATTCCATGACATATTACATGCTGAATTCGTTGTTTTAAATTAAATTGACCACGAGAGATCACTTTCCTATCTGTGTGTATATGTGTGTATGTTCTTATGTGTGTCTGTGCGTATGTCCGTCTGTGCGTATGTGTTTCTGTGCGTATTTTTGTATGTGCGTATGAGTGCCAAGCATCTATCACTCCATCTAAATTTTTGAAAGTGTGATCCAAATTTTGCCAATCTCGGTTCACACATACTTATTACTAAGGACAGCTGACTTTTATAGTTTTTGACCAAGCCGGTGACTTACTTTCAAAATGGCGCAATTAATTTATATGTTGTTATGTCCCATCTTATGAACCGTTGAACCTATTTAAACAAAATGTTGTATGTTTACAGCGCATTGTGTGGGCATCGAATAAAGAGGTTGATATTGTTGTTGGTGAGCCATTTTAGATGATATCAACATGTGATAAATAAAGCTTTTACAGTATATCTCGAAAATTAGTCAAACAATTCTCACCAAATTTGGCACTAAGTGATACTATATAAGGTAATGTATACGTAAGAATTTCAAATTGATTAGTAACTTAAGTTCAAATGGCAGCTATAAAAATATTTTTTGTTTATGTGGTATAGGTACCATAACATTCTACCAATTTCAACCAAATTTTGTATCCTGACAGTATCGGTCACAAGCACCATATATGCCACAAATAACTACTTTAGTACGACTTTTGTAAGACAAAACCACGTGTATTTGTAATTTTTTTATATTTGATCACTAAAACCAATTGCCCCATTACCACAAAAATTTGGCAAACAAGTAGTACGGCAGCAGGCTATGCAAGCATATATGTTCTAAGAATGTCAGACACTTATTTTTAAAATGACAGCCATGTAGCTTTTATAGCATAGTACACCATATCATCGAATATATATAACCAATTCGATGTTAGCTTTGTATGCTGGGATATTACTACCATAAAATGTGTGCACACTGAGCAACTATTGTCCACCACTTTGTATGATAGCACCACACGAATAAGTGAAATTTTTATTTCATATCTTTGGAAACAATTGACAGATTTCTACCAAATTCGGCGAACAAGTCGTGAGTGAGAGGAGAGATTTGGGCGGCTCTTAACAGCGAGGTCTTGGGAGCCGATTAGGGTGATTGAGGTGAGTATGTGGCAATGCCAGAATGAAGGGGTGGGGTAAACGGGAGATCCCCGAGAAAACCCTCAGACAAGCAGCTTTTTCCATCACGATTCCCACATGCGAAAATCTGGAGTGATGCGGCCGGGGATTAAGCCTGGTTTGCCTTTGTGAGAGGCCAGCAGGTCAACCACTTAGCCACCGCGGCCCTAGGTGGTTAGCAGAGTGGGATTAGCGTTGTATCCATTTCATCTTGGACTTTTTTGACAAATCTTCGTAATGAAAATGTATTACCAGACAAAAACAATTAGAGCTGAATATGACATAGATGACTACAAAGTAAACTGCGTAAGTAAACTGATACCTTTAATTTTTTCACATATGAAATTTTTTAAATCCCCCTTCAATAAGAAGGAGGTGTATAAGATTTTGTATTTCTGTTCCTGTATATTAGCCCATTAGTTGTAAATAATATTTTTAAATAATACATTTTAATACTGTAGCCTTCATATTATTAACAAAAAAATTTTTTTTAACTCCTTTACCAATGAAGTCAATTCCTTGCTACACCCCTGAACTTGACAGCCCTATTTTCGAGTAGAATAATCCCCAGCCTTACACACCGTGGGCATTTCTGGCCTGTATTCATGATGTCTTCATTTCGGCCAGGGATAACTACAGTGTTTTTGGAGGGTCAGTTGCACCAATTATGTCAGGACCTTTCTCAGGAGAAAACCCGACTTCTATATGCCTTTATATCCAACCGTATCGCCACCTGTCTCCATACTACATGTAATCCAACACCTTATTAAGTATGTCCTGTAACTTTTAGTTCCCTGCAATAAATACCTGGTGTGACACAATATTTTTGTTTTCTGTATACATATGTACAACAATGTCGTGTGCCTGTCTGTACCCACTTACATTACACTGCGATAGCTCCTTCAGTGTGATAATTTTTTTTTTGCAAATGACTGTACAAATAGTGTATTGAAATCAATTCTATATTACTTACCCTACTTTATTCCAGTATACAGTAATAATGTGAAATTAAATCACATTATACATAATATAATTGTTAAATTTTAAAGTGCATTATATTGGCAATTAATAGGAAAATAACTTATCCCTTTGGAAATATTGTCTTTAAAATAACCAATTTTCCTTGGACTAATCTAAATAACATTACCAATATTATGTTTTTAAACAGATTTATTAATATCAACACTTATTTTAATACTTATATTTTTTTCACAATCATGGTTATTATACATAAGCAATCAATTAGGAAAATTAAAAAATAGCAGCTTTCGTTAGAACTCAGTGCAGGTATAAAATAAAGCTCAATATTTCGGTCAATTGTATCCATTTTTTATTTTGAGATTCTATAATAATTGATTGCAAAATGCAGTTTATGATACACATATTTGTCAAAATCTAGATTACAATTTTCTTTAAGAAAAATTTCATTCCTTCAATTTTTAAAATTAGTATTTCTACTATTACATTGATCAAACATATAAGCATGAAAAAACTGTTGACCATTACAATTTCTATCAATTTGAAAACCAACCATCTTTTTTATAGTGAGGCTTATCGAACTGTAAGTTTTAAATTTGATCTATTATATAATAATTTCATGTATTTGCATTTTGAAGAGATTATGTTGTAAAAACTGCCAGTAATAAAAACTATTGTGTATTAAACATTTTTGATATATTTTCTCTTTTATAATATTCGAAGCATTAGCTTCATAATCTACAATAGGCGACATCATTTCAAACATCAGAATAATTATTTTACTATTTCTCTGCATACTTCCTGTCATCTAATCCGTTATATTTTTGTGTTATATTTTATGTTTTTAAAAGAAGAATGATTTATAAACTTAGTCCTATAACCACCTTTCCAATAGATTTCATTGTTATCGGTAGTTAGGAAATGTGCATTCACTGCTGACACCTTGGATGAGGTCATGGTGGCCATTTTGGATGACCTTCATTTTTTCCTGTGTTAAGTATGTTAATTATGCCTATGTTAATCATGCCTATGCTAATGATGCCAATGCTAACCATGCCTAAGTGTTGCTTGTGCTAATTTTTCCTATACTAATAACACTTATGCTAATCATGCTGCCATCTTATCACCATCTGCCTTTTTCCTCACTACCATCTGCTAGTGTACACCAAAAGTGGTCACCATCTTGCCTTGGTCATCATGTGTCGAAATAGTAGAACAGGAAAATTTGTTTATGAAAATTGTCATTCAAGTCATGATACTCACGATATAGCCCATAAGTGATGTTCACTGTCATAAACCTGTACATGCTCGAATTCACATTGTGATTTGAATACCACTGGTCTATAACCAATAAAGTACCACTTGTAAGTGTTCACTTTGTCCGGCCGGAAATTCAAGCAGTCGCGTTTGTCAAACATATTGCTAATATAAGCAGGCTGTCTTCCGATGACCTGCTGCTGACTGCTGGCGGAGAGAAACTGCTGCTCATCTCACATTAGCGTAGAACATATAGTCTTTCAAATAACCGCTCCACGATTCATGACGGCCGCGTGACATTCGCTCGTACAGACCTCCGTCAACTGTGTAATTACATCGCTGTTGAGATATCAAAACACATATCGTTGCTGCGAATGGGAAACCTGCTACATTTATCAAGACAAATTCATCAGGAGAGTAAAAAGTATCACTAGATTACACCGAGTTACATTTTAAAGCCAACACCAGTCTCCTTGCGTGCAATAGACGTGGTTCGTAATGTGGTCTAATCGGAGACGAAATCTCTGGTCCTGTAGATATGTAATATGAATTTATTTATTTAAGATTACACATATAAGTTTTTGGTAGTGCCTTTTGTCTACACAGCGGGTTTTTGCAGTATAATTGATGGGAAAACTAATGTGAAATGATAACATTGAATAAACACAGTACACAAAATTGTTTAAACATTCAATGGTAGTACATAATGTAAAAATAAAAAAATCTGTACGAATGGTAATACAACTACAATCTGCGAATACATTTGGACTCCATTTCTTTACTCATGTTTAAGCTGTCATAAATCAATTGGTAGTCTTTGCGCATGGACTATTTTAAAAACTGCATACTTGTGTACTTGCTGGCATCAATACTCAACTGATATTCGTAAAGATGATTTGGTTCTCTGTTAGTCAATGCCTTCCTTCTACATTGAGGTAGAGTCTGCCAGTCACTTAAATAACAGATCCTATAGCATAATTCACCTTCCTAATATCGTAGTCCTCTTATATCTGATGTGGTTGAATCACGTACTGTTTTCCCTGGCCTGATGGATGTAAAATAAGTCTTCTATTGTTAATTGCTCTTAATGAATATGGGGTCAACATAATTAATGATGTAGAAATTATTTATATTCTTCAGTTTCCTGGCGCTCTCCATTTTTGTCACATGATGACATGGTGTGTATATTGGAGGGGCGAATAGGCACTCTTAGTGTTGAATGCATGGTCTCCACTTCGATCACTGTGAGTCCTTTTTCGAATGTAAGTTGTTCGATTTGAATGTTGTGCTATTTAGACAAGACTGCCAAAGTACTTGAAAGAGTCGGTTTTTATTCTGATAGGCACACTCATTAGATATCAGAACTAGTTTCGTATATTTAAGGTTCTTCTTTATGGAAAGGACTATATAGGTTGCGAATTCGTTTCACGTCACTTTTCCTCACCTTCATGTCACATGAGCAAATGGGCATATTTATTGTTTGACACAGAGATTGAGAAATTGTAAATCTGTAGCTTATGACTGTAGCACTGGTTTGACACTAGTAGCTTTGGGCTTGTCAGTACACTCTCAACATCCATTGTAGATGTGTTCTAAGATGGTTTATTTATTTTGTGTGATGCAAGTATATGCACGAAAACACTGATTTTACATACACTATTTTTTACTAAATGGGCCCTTTCGTTAAT
Source organism: Clitarchus hookeri (assembly GCA_002778355.1). Lineage (NCBI taxonomy): Eukaryota > Metazoa > Arthropoda > Insecta > Phasmatodea > Phasmatidae > Clitarchus > Clitarchus hookeri. The sequence goes on from NQII01007258.1 coordinate 16,832, forward strand.
GTGAAGGGAACATATTGACTGGCATGCTCTATATACATAAACTATCTGCGGCCCTGTGCATTTTCTGTAGGTTTCCTCTTGGTGTTATGGCATCGAAGAGCCCTTCACCCATTCTGCTAGACTGTCTAGCAGAGTCAAACCACATCGCTAAGTTTCCTCCGTTCCATGCTCCACATTCAACATGGATGCTACTCACTCTTTCTCCCCTTCATTATCCTCACAATTGTCATTATCGTATGCGGCATTTGTGAACCTGCAATGCCCCGCCCCAACCTAATGCAATGTTGTTTCTGCAACAAGGTGTTTACCAATCGTCCTGTTATCCTGCGCCACGAGCATAACTGCCACCTCAGCCCATTTCGGGAAGAGCAACACATCTGCGAGCATTGTAGGGTGCCTATCACATGCAAGGTATATATGTCCAAAAAATCTGAAAACCTAGACTGGTCACATCCAGCAGCCTGCAACTACACGTTGTGCGTTTTGTAATGCGATTTTTCGACGCACCTATGTTGCACGATAACATGAAAGTGGCTTCTGGATGAACCCTGATGCCGATACCCTAGAATGCAGCAAGTGTGAGAGGCAGTTTATGAGATCCGACACATATTGCCAAGTGCATTTAGCCTGACCCACCAGCGAAACAACAGCATGTTGACACGCAACCCAGCCCATCTGTTCTGGCTTATCTTATTGCCACAGAGGTGAGGTCTCGTCATAGAGTAGTCGCGTGTGCTGGCGAGGCTAATGTATATGGTTTTGTGAAGGCCAAGAGTGCATTTAAAGGCACAATGATGACTTACATCGCATAGAATACCTCGAGCCATGCGATAGTTATTTGCAGCTATCTGTTTAAAATGAAAGAGACTAGCATTGGTCAGCTGGGTTATGTAATCGAATGCATGGGCACAAATTAATCCTACTATTATTATAAATGCGAGAGTCTGGGTGTGTGTGTGTGTGTATATATATATGTATGTTTGTTACCACTCAGCTCCATACCAGTTGAACAGATTTTGATGAAATTAGGTATGTAGGCACTTCAGGTCCTGGAATAGGACAAAGGATACTATTTATCTCGGTATCCTGTGGAATAAAAACTAAATGTAATACTGCAACAGCTTGGAATGTGACCGAACTCAGCTCCATAACGGCTGAACGGATTTTGATTAAACTTTGTATGTAGGTACTTTAGGTCTGGGAATAGGACATAGGAGACTTTTTTATCCCGGTTTATTGTACGGGTCCTGTGGAATAACAATAAAATGTAATTCTGCAATGGCTAGGAACGTGACCGAATTCAGCTCTATAACAACAGAACCGATTTTGATGAAATTTGGTACGTAGGTAATTTAGGTCCTGGAATAGGACATAGAATATTTTTCAACCCAGTAAATTGTACGGGTCCTGTGGAATAACAACAAACCTAATTCTGCAATGGCTGGGAACATAAACAACATATTTTTTCCCTCTGGTGTCAGAGTTTATCAGGTCGCTCAAAGACTTCTCAAAAGGTTTAACGACTGCTATCAATCGATAACCGGGATCGAATATTTAACGTACCCTCCGAAGGCCGGAAGTACTCAGATGTTATGCCACTAAACGGTCAGCCATCCAAATGTGTGCCGCTGGGAACGTTGCTTAACTTTGGTGATTGATTAAGATCCCTCAGCCAAGCGCAAAAAGTACTATCTAGGTACACATGTCTCTAAAGCTATAACTTTATGAAAATCATGGTTTTATTTTCATACATCGATGCTGGAAAGCGGAAATGTGGTAACTACGCGATAGTTGCACAGATACACTCCAAAACAATACCCTACTTCATGGCTATCGGGTAAAAAAAAATTTCCTTCCTTTGGGTTGCCATAATCAGTTAAAAACCTAGGCAAACATAGTATAATTTTATAATTCTGTTTTTACATAAATAAATTATCTTTTCCCAATTTATTTATTAGTGAATTACTGTAAAACTTAATTGCACTCGGGCGAAGCCGGGCTGGTTCGCTAGTTTAATATATTTGTGGAATGCATTTATAGAATTTCGGAACCGCATAAGGAAAGGCTGACAATAGGGACTTCAAAATGAATAATGTACCTCTCTACAATGTCAGTGATATAAAGGAAATTTTGGAGATCAGCATTAACAAGATATACCAAGAGGAGACAGAATACCAGGGGAAGGTAAGTGTCTGGACCCTCATCTTTGTGAAAAGTCTTCAGCTCAAAATCAAAAAGCTTGACCTACTGAGAGCCTTGTCCTATATAGACTTACCAACCAGCATTAAGGTCAGGAGAACCATTATTAATGTGCAGATTCAGGATTATGAATGCTTTAAATGGTCCATACTGGTATGCTATGTGGAGGGCTGGAATTCTGATGTGTCTAAAAGAGATACCTGGCCTTGAAAACTAAATTCCACTTTAGTGGACTCCAGTTCCCAACACCTCTGCTTTAAATACCACTATTCAAGAAGTAAAATTTAGCAGTCAGCGTAAATGACGACGAGATGGTGGTCCCGATAGAGTTGCCAAATGATAAAATATCCAGCACTTCGGTCTATTACTTTTGATGAGTGAGAAGAACTCGCATTATGGCTCTGTTTATAATTTCTCCCATCTGGTATGTTCACAGGTGACACCACCTCATGGTAATATACATATTTTCAAGAGATATTCTTGAAATGCTACACAACATTCCATGAGATACATATCTCATGGGAGAAAAAATCACTAGCTGAGCAGGGTAGGTACTACAATAAGTATGCACCAGTCCACGCGATAATGCATCAGCCAAAGGTGAATGGCAAGCCCCCTGTGTTAAAATTTAAGAATTTCCACAACACAGATAGGGTGCCAATTGTGGGGTATGCCGATTTTGATGCAATGTTAGTACCCTTGCAGACCTGCGTGCCGAAATCTGGTACTTTGTATAATTACCAATAACAGAAGCACGAACCATATAGCTATGCAATATATGTGAAGGCGGATAACGACATAATACCTACTTCAAAGACGATCAACATAACAATAGATGTTAAATTGTATAATGGGGAAAATGCCTCAGATAAATTCATGGAGGAAATTGTGAGAATTTGCAATTCTGTGAAGGACATTTACAGTCAGTCCGAGCCTATGAGACCGCTCACTTTTGGTGAACAGACTGAATATGCACTTGTCGTTGCCTGCTGCCACTGCTCCGTTTCCTTCGCCATGAAGAACCTCAAAGTCCACGATCACAACCACCTTACTTGAAATTATATTAGTCCTTTGTGTAACAGTTGCAACAAGCTCTTCCATCGTCCCAAGAGACTTCCTGTGCTGTCCCACAATTTATCCTATGGTCTAAATGTCATTAATACACAATTGGGCTATGACACACAACATATATTTGAAAGGTACATAGGATAAATGGGGAATGTCATATTTTCCACACTCTGAGATATTCTAATGTGTAGAATAAATACTTAGTAAAGTGTACATTATTACATGTACATAAATTATTGCATGCATGGTGTGCGGGAATTGGTGCTCGTAAATTGAATGGGTGGTAGATAACGCGAAAAGAAGCATATTGAGTCAAGGAACATGTATCTGGAAATGCCACCCTGCAAAGTTGTAGGTGCAAACGTAAGAGCCCAAATTTGGATTCCGCGTGCACCTAGGAACCAACCCAGTGTCTGAGAGGACCGGCTATCGCAACGCAGTGAAATATAAGGTTCAGGAAAGGGGTGAAAAAGGAGTGCAGATGTTTGAAGTTAGACAGATTCACTAGCAACTGGCAGTCCAGTGTACAGCAGCACAGTGAATAAATGGTTGTAGTTCGTTTACATGTTTGATTTAGGACAATTGGTGCAGTGTTGACAGTTGACAAGTTAGTGTGTTCAGGTTTGCAGTTATGGATTTGGTGAACAACAATGGCATGGCAGCATTTACATTCACTGACTGAGATGGCTGATATGCACGTGTATGGAGAGGCCAGAGGAAATGCAGCAGAAGCAATGTGCATTTACTACGGGCGCCATCCCAACAGATGTATACCAGATAGATATGTATAACTTTATACATCTTGACCAGCGACTGTGTGACACTGGGGGCTTGACTCCACGACGAGTGGATGCTGGCGCCAGGAGAACTGTCAGAATGCCACATATCTAGGAAGATGTCCTGGAGCACATGGTCGAACAGCTATCAACTAGCACTCGGGCAATAGCACACAACATGGGCGTTAATAACAGCACTATTTGGGAGGTTTTACACGAACAGCTATTTCACCCTCACCACCGTCAAACAGTGTAGGCGTTGCGGCCAGCCGACTTTCCGCAACGAGTGACTTTTACCTGAGGTTTATCGCACTAGGTCAAAATGCTCACTTTAGTGAATTTGTATTTGCGTGCGATGGGGCAAGGTTTATTGGTGATGGTGTGTTTAACAGCAGAAAGCGCCACGTGTGGAGTGAGGACATTCCGCATGCAACTCACATTGCCGCTCACCAGTGGTGACTTTAGGTAAATCTGTGGGCAGGCATCATCATTTTCTTCAACACATCCTCCTGGAACTGATAGAAGATATGCCACTAGCTGTGAGGAACAACATGGGGTTTCTGCATGATGGTGCTCCAGCCAACTTCAAATGTGCTGTGCGACAGCATCTCATCGACACCTTTCCTGGATGATGGGCGGGGCGTGGTGGACTGGCTGATTGGTCCCCTTGTTCGTCGGACCTAACACCTCTGGTCTTCTTTCTGCGGGGCTAAATTAAAATCCAAGTGTACATGACACTGGTTGAGATGGAAGTGGAAGTGCAGTAATTGATAACGGCAGCTTGCGAACAACTGCGTAATGCACCACGAATGTACACAAGAGTGCGAGAGAAAATGATTTGGCACTGTTATGCCTGTGTTAAGGTTGGTAGGCAGCAATTTGAACATCTGTTGTGAAGGCGAACTAATGGGTTGGCGCCTAGGTGAAAACGGAATTCAAATGTCCGCGCTTATGTTTGCGCCTGCACCTTTGCAGAATGTGGCATTTTTCAAGACACATGTCCCTTAAAAAAAAGCTTGTTTCTGCGTTGTCTATCACCCATTCAATTCACGACCACCAATTTCCAAAGATTCTGTATATACTGGTAAACCTAATGTCCTGGAATCCTGCCCACATATATTTCACAAAAAATATAACCAAATCGTATATGTACCATCAAATAATAAAGTTGAATTTTACTTAGTGTTAGTTGTGAGATAAATAATCATTACACAAATATTTTCAATTTAAAAATAATTAAATTTTTTACATTTGAATATTTTGTATGAAGTAATTTGTTAATTTTTCCTTTTTCTAATCTAAATACATATATTTTATAGCAGGGCCTCTTTGTACATCACATATCTCGTTTTTTTATTAGGCTCATGTACACACAAATTGCTACTGCAACTGACACGCGATAATGTTACATATAATTAAAAGAGGGGCAACCAAGTGGCCCAACCTCAGACCTCGCAATATTTAGTAATACTGAAATTTTAAACAATGTATTATAATAAAATACACATTTATAAAGGGGCATCCAATAGGCGTGTCCAATAGGCGCGAACATAGCCCTTTAAATAATTAAAATTTTAGAAAATATTCAAATATAATAAAATTCATTGCAAAAAGGCCCTGAGCAGGATGCCAGAGGCGTTGCTGTCGTAGCCATCGCTGCCCCATGGTGTACTGTCGGCTTGTGCTGAAGTGAGCAAACTCACTCTTCTCCCCGCCTCTTGCCACCAGTCCCATATCGGGCGCATACATGCTGGTCATCGGTGCAGTTAGGGGGTTATGTGTTGTAGCTGTAGTACCAGTGAAAGGTGTCAAAGGTGCCACACTGGCTGGAGAGTCACCTCAGACCTCCTCGATGGCTGACACTGCTTTCCTATCGGGCATGGGGATGCCAGGCGAGGGTAAAGTTACCAATGGACTGGCTACATCTGTTGAGCGTGGAAAAGTGGCTAACAACATGCTGACCAGCAGCAGAGGTGCCACAGACGAACACCCCCAGCTGGCTTCAATAGCGGCTACCGAACCCTTTCTGGGCGGCTGGGCGCCTGGCATCGGTGTGGTTGATGGCCATGGGGTGTGGGTTGGTTAATGATTTTGATGAATGTTTTGTTACACCAATGAATAAGGGCTTACTAATGCTGTATGGTATCGGACTGTTGACACATTCTTAACACTGGTGATGTAAAAATTATGTAACTAATAGTAAACACACAAATTAATATACGTACGAGCTTGGTGACAAATAAGGGAACAAGTACAAAACCTTAAATGGTATTGAGCAATAAAATAAAGCCCTGATGACAATAATTTGTATTTGTAAACACTAGCTGATGAAGGTAAACAATGAGGTAATGTAAACGTAAACACTGATGCTCTGGTAGATGTAAACAAGAGTACTATGATGAATGTAGACAATGTCCTGGCAAATGTAAACGATGGTGAATTGGAATGCAAACAATGCTGCACAATAAATGTAAACAATACTGAACTGGCAAATGTAAGCAATGCTAACTTGGCAGGCTATTATAAGATAAACAACGAATTTGACATTGGCAAGGATGTCGATGCATAATGTCAAATGACGTGTGTGTCTGCTTAAAGGAACAATGAAGTGTCTCAGCTGGCTGTCACTCGCTGTTTTACACTGGATGTCACATTTGTTTATGCAAATTTCATGTGCGAGGGACAGATTGGTTACATGCCGATTATCTCGGCGTACGAAGGAGGGTCTGGTTACCCACCGATTATCTTCGCATGCGTGAGGATCATAGGTGCTGAGGGGAGCTTATGATACCCACCTATTATCTCAGCCTGTATGATAATGACGTTGGGTGCAGAGGGGAGCTTTTTACCCGCCGATTATCTCTGCATACACGGTAATAAGTGAATAATAAATAAGCCGGATGTATAGCACTCGTGACGTAACGTGTAAGGAGCTCAAACAACATTATATCGTATGACATGCGCTTGCAAGAGTGGAGTGCTGAATGAATGGCATGACTTGGAATTTTTAGCTTTGGAATGAGAGTTAATTTGTTGCCAGAATATATTTAACACTTGATGCGTGGGCAATTGTAAACAATTTGGAGTGTTCGGAAAACATTTGCAAAAACAATGACAGAAACAACACAATGAACTTAATGACCGCAAGGAAAATATGCTCAATCACAAAACACAAAAAGACATGACCATTCGGAACACGAAAATATATGAATGAAAGATGATGCGAATTAAATATTTAGTCCCACGTTGGTTGTGGTAGTGACGGGCCGCTGTAAACCTGTGAGATGCTTTGTGTCCCGGCTGTGAAGTCTTGCGTGATGACATGCAGCGAGCGTGGGAACAGGTGCAGCATTGTGTCGCGATGTGGCTGCTTGTTGACAAGATGAGTGCAGAGCGCCTGCTGCATTTACTCTCTGGGCGTGACATGATGGAGAGGAGGACTGCTTGTGATTCTGTTGTGATGATGTTGCAGGGGGAGAGAGACGGTCTCCTGTGGCTTCCCCTTTTAGGTGTGAATTGAAGAGTGGTCACGAAGTAAAACAAATACACTGTACTTGTCTGGAAACATTTGTTAAGTTCTTGAGAAGCAGCGGCGTTTTGAGTAGAAGTGGCATTTGGCAATTATCATTAGTTTATGCTACCGTGGCACTGTTTGTAACAAAAACTCAGTTTCGCTCTCTTTGCACCACGGAGTTTCATATGGTGTTTTGACATTTAATATTTTTTTTTATTATTTGTTTACCCATGCATAGTTATGCTATATGCCAGTTAGCAACAATACGTGAAATGTATACATCAGTTCATTTAAGACTTCAGTATAGAAAGTAAAAGCCTTATTTAAAATTGAAATACATATATAGTACTACTTATTGAAACTAAATTATTCTTATACAACTAACATTACATAACTTAACTATTGTGTACATCCGTGAATAACGTCATCATAAAGAAAAATGGAATAATAGAATAGAAGAACATATCATTGAAATTCTTGACTGTTAACAATACAAACATTACATAGTTTTGTGGACCATTTCACATTTAGTATTTCTGTATAATTCCATCAAAAATACAATAAGCGAACACTATGTACTAACAAAGAATTTGTGTTTGTTTTCTTGCGATTTAATTTCTAGCAGTGAATCATTCCACTGTTTGCTTGCAAGAAAAGAGAATTACTCCCTGGAAAAGCAGTACCATGTGCAGGGACTCTTATGCTTTTATTGTGACGCGTGAAGTCTTCGTGGTTGGTTGTGAGCCATGTTCATTTGTTAAAAAAGAATATTGGTTGTTTTGGTTCTGCGATTTTTTCTACCTGTCTGACGAATTGGTGAAGTCATCTATTTTCCATATCCCTCCAGCCAGAGCATTGCAAATACGCGGTTATGTGCTCCCTCTTTTTTACATTGTATGCATATCTAATACATGCGTTATGAAGCTTCTCTATATTATATCCGAGAGATTTATCTATTCCTACAAACAAGCCAAAGCAGAAATTGAAATGTAAAATAACCAAGATGTCACAGACTTTAATTTTTGAGCTCATCAGAAGAATGTGTTGATATTTATGATGGTACTTTAGACGGGAATATCATTTTTGAACCATCCCTGATATTTGTTTGACCCAGTTTAGATTCGCTTATAATTTAATACCTAAGCTTTTGGCTGTAATTACTTCAGGAATTGTCTCACTATTTATCTTTATTACGCGGTGCTTCGTTAACTTGTTGATAGTCTTTGGTGTGCCAATTTTCTTGTATGATCTTTTTCTCGGGTTAATTTTAAGGCTTTTTTCACCACACCATCTGTAAATCCTCCCCAGATCTTCGTTTGTTTTTTTTCTGCAGTAGAAAATAATTCATTTGGCGAACATCAGATATACAGTTGTGTTTCATCTGCATTTTGGTGACATTTCAATTACCATAGTCACAGTGGAAGATTACATTTGGAAAATAGGACCGGTCCTAATATAAATCCCTGAAGCTCTCCAGCCTTTTTGAATTTAGCTTCTGCGCACTTTATTCCATCATCAGTATGCAGCTCTACCATTTGGGCACAATTATTAAAGTAATTTCTGAACCATTTTCGGCACTTATGGATACGTCTATACGGTTTAATTTACACAATAATCTTTCATGATAAATAATGTCGAATGATTTCGAGATGTCTAATAATAAAATAAAGGATATATTAAACTAATCCATGGCCGTGTATGTCATCAGATATATCCAGAAGTGTGGTGACTGTACTGTAATGAGGGCGGAAACTAGATTTATTTTTCATAATACAAATTGTTAGCATTTAAATATTCTGATAACTGTGCGTGGATTAATTTTTCAAGGAATTTTTAAATGACGGATAGAATATTAATCGGTCTGAGGTCCTTATACTCTGCTGGGTGTTTTATTTTCGCTATTGGTTTTATTTTTGATAGTTTCCATATTTCCGGGAAGGTTGAATACTTGAATGACGTATTTATTTTGTTTGTTATAGCAGGAACACAGAAAAACATACAGAGTTTTACCAAATTTATGTCAATACCGTCTGTTTCTATTCCCTGCTTGCTTACTGAATTAATTATTTTATAAACTTTTGTCTCTGACACAGGTTTGAAAAAGAGAGGTATGTTTTGGGCCTATACGGTCCTATTGAGTTGTGTTTACGTCCAGGGCTGTTTGCTGTAATATTTCGTTGGAATTGACAAAATAGTCATAAATTTTATCTGTATATTGTAATAATGGTTCTATTGTGTACTGTTCGGCTGTTTATACCTTAAAATGGCTAAGATAATTCCACAGCTCTCTGGTATTTCGTTTCTGTACGGCTGGTTACCAGAAATACTCGAGCTTATTACGACAAGTCAAATATTTCACGGAATTTCTTAGTGATTTATATGTTTTAACACTATTCCAGTTATGTTTTACAGTAAAGTTTATTTGCGCTGTCCCTTTCTTAAATTTTTGCCATTATTACCTGAGTCATCCATGGATTACTTTGTTTTCTCGTCTTTCTAATTTTGGGTGGGGTATGTTTCTTGAAAATGTGTAGTATGAAATTTAGTGTGTTTACTTTTCAGTTAATATCGTCTGACTTAAGCGTCCCATTTCAGTCAGTACTGTTTAGCTGGTCGTAATAGCAATTATAATTTATTTGTTTATAACAACATCTTAAACGTTTTTTTGGTTTGTAAATGAGTGTTGGGAAACTATAACTTATATAAACAAGGTTATGGTCAGTTAATGCTAATAAATAATTTAGCCCTGTGCATGTCACCTTACTATGATCACGTACGACTATTAGGTGAATCATGGTTCTGGAGTGTGGTGTTACTCTGGTTGGGGAGGTTATCATTTGTTTAAGACCGTACACTGTAAGTATCTGATTAAAATATTTTACGTCTGCTACTGTATTATTCAGTAACTTTATATTTGTCTCCCACAGAGTTATTTTTTTTTTTAAAGAAATACGTTTTCTACGCCCTGATCAAACTGCTCAAGTTCCGTACATGAAAAATTAGATAGTTTGTAAACTACTGATTATTTTATTTTCGCACGCTTATACTTTACTTCTAACCACAAATGTTCAAGTGTACTCTTATCTGAGGGATCAGGCAAGTCAATTATTTAGGTTCCGAGGCTGTTGTGAATATACATGCCAACACCACCCCACAGTGACCACCTACCCGGTCCCTTCTTATGAATGTGTAACCCGCTATTTCCAATGTCGCTGTGGATACAACATTATGTAGCCATGTTCCACTTATTGCAAATATGTGAAACATGTTATTCATCTGTTATATATTTCTTATATCTTGTATGTTACGTACGAGGTAACGTACATTTAGGTGACATATTTTCAAGTCATATCTAGTATTCGTTGGGAAACTGAGTCTATATAGTTCCAAGGACGGGTACTGAGTAGCCAGGACAGGCGAGCGTGACTTTTGCAACAGGGAGTAAGGTGGTGAGGATAAAGGCACGCGCTACCCTTGAATGTGAGATGTCCGCTGGGGGAGGCGAGACCAGCCATTGTCGTACTACCTTTAAGACTCCAGGGGTGTACAAAACAAGTCCACTTGTATACACAACAATTATAATGTCAACAGAACGTTTCTTCACTGGTATTTTTTGAAAATGCAAACAATTTTCTTTCTTTTATAGTTTGCTCATCGTGATGTCAAAATAACTATAGATACGCATCATACTTTCTAGTCTCACCAAACGTAAGATCATAACTTCATTGTATATATACAATTCAAAAATATTATATATGAAGTAAAGAGACGAAATAACTATTGTTATTATTGCAATAACACTAAACTATCGACAGTACAAAGAATTAAGTAGATTTCAAATAAAATCATTATATGCTAGAATACCTATGTAGTTATAGTACTTATTTGTATAATATTCTTAACAGCTAAGATGGATAGATTACTTGTTGATGATACACAAAGAAGACTATTATTCTTCTATTATACTCAGTTATAATTGAATAGAACTACCAGTTACTTAATGTTATATAAAGGTAAGAGGAAGAGCTAATTGTTATTATTATTGTTTCTCAGTGACTGTGTATTTAGAATGGAGACTATTGATTTAAATTTGTTAAATATAAGTTTTAATTAGTTTGTATAATTTTATACGTTTTCTCAAAGATATTACCTTAGAGCTTTATGTAACAAGAGAACCCCGGTAAAAACAGTTCCCATTTAAGCTTCTAGTTGAAAAAAATGATTTACTTAGGTGAAATATATTTTTGTGACATCAGAAATACTATGGATGTAGCAGAAAATTCAATCTCATTGAAGTGTGCCAATTTTAAAGTAAATGAAAATGAAATTTCAGGCGTGTTTCTCAGATAAGAATAAATATATGTCATTTAAATAGCCCTTAGCATAGGTAGCCTCTCTCGTGACATTCAGAGGTCCTATCAGAAATTAAGATAACTTAGTTATTTTCAAAATTGTTTAAAGTCAGATTAAAGTGTAAAAAAAAAATTGATATGTTCTCCAATTAAAATAACTCGCGGTAGTGTCTGTGAATCTTAAAATCGGGTTTTTATGCGTGTAATTAAATAGGTAAATCGGTTCCATACTGAAATTCAGAAAAACAAAATTGGTGTTACTGAAGCATTCAAAAATTATAAAATTAATTTATGTTTCTGTGACCTCCGAAAAATTATAAATTACCTATCTGTGATTTTTTATATTCTTTGTGGTCTCAAAAATCTTGAACTCGCTGATGCAACTAGCACCCTCCAGGATACTGGGGACGTCTTTTAGCAGTCTTCCTTATAAAGTTAACGTGCCTAGTGTGCAGAAAATTACAGTCCAGCAGCACACACTCACAATGCGGCAGTATATATATTAATATACTGCGTGCATCGTCCGGAACAGGCTTTCTTCTCTACGTCGACCGAACATGTCTTCGCCATACCGGGACAGCCTATTATAAACTCGTGAAATATGAAAACAAAATTAAATGAAAAACTGCTAGGCCAAACGCACAGGGTCGGCATCCTGTTGGCGAAAATTAAGATGCCTAAGATTCCTCAAGATAACTTACTTAAAGACGTATTCGGAAAACCAACCTATCATAGGAGAGCTAAGTCATAGACTCTATAACACGCCATATGTTGTCATGTCAGCAAACTCTACGTAGCATATGGTCTCCAAATGCAAAACAAATTATCCGTATTATTTCTTTAATTTTCCGTACTATCGGAATTACACACAATAAAAAAATTAATCAGTTTTTCAAAAATTATGCAGTCCAACATAAATGTCCTTCGTTTTGTTGGCATAATAGAGACAAAAATCAGAAAGAAAACAAAATAAAATGTATTGTCTGTGTCCCATTAAATACAAATAAAAAATAGCTAAGAGAAAATATATATTTGAGTTGTAAAATCATTCATAAATAGAAACTTGTGAAATATAGTTGACAACTTTAATGTTTTTTTTTGTCTTGTTGCCATTGTTTAAAACTGTGAAATAATTTTTAAGATTTGTGAGAACAGTGGCCTAGCTGTGGAGTTTTCCAGCACTATAACAAGTGCTGGTGCTCCACAGGTTCTTCTGGATATATTATGTTTTGTGAACGAATTATTTTTGTTTACAGTTTAATTTTTTCTTTGGTACAGTGGAATATTTTCACAGCACTTTAGCGTTGTATGATGGCTTATTGGGCTTTGTTTGCTTGCGGGAGGATTGAGTGCGTGATTGCGTTTTAAAGCCAGATGTCTCTGCTGGGGCCACTGAACCATGCAATAGCGGTCACGCGTTTTCCTCTTTCCATGTCACTGGTAGTTTTTGGTTGGGCCAGGGGAGCCGGGAAGTGCTGCGCACGCCTTGGAGTCGGGGAGGTGTCGCAACCTGGTGGGAGGGCGAGGAAGTATTTGCTGATTGCTTGTGGTCGATGGGTTCAGTGAATATGTCTGGTCAGCTGGTTTGATTGTTCGGAACTGTTGGTCAGTTTGTCTGGTCGTTCTTATTGACAACTGTCAGATCATTCTCGTTGGCCAGTTGGTCTTGTCTGTCTAGTCGGTCGACGTGGTCGGTTGTTCTGGTAGGTCAGTCTATTTGGTCGAAATTTTTGGACGATCTTGTCTGTTGTTTTGGTCGGTCATGTTTGTCTTCTGGACGGCCGATCTGGTCAAATAGTCTTGTTGGTTGGTTTGGCCAGCTGATCTGGTATGTTGGTCTGGTAAGTTGGTCTTGTTGGTTGGTTGGCCCGGTCCTCTCTACCTAACGACACACATCCCCTCCCTCTCACTGCAGCCAGTTTCTTCCACTCTATTTACTCACTATAGTTTGAATTATTAGTCTGTTTTATTCTACACCCACCAATTAATTGCCATAACACATATGCTTACTTGCTAAAGTTCGTGTAACCTCTCCCACTTCTACTAGGCCACGACACTCACACTAAAGCGAAATTTGTGTTAACTTGAATTTTTGTATAGAATTATTTTACTATTTTCATTTCTGTTTCTTTTGAGCCAAACTGTAACGATAAATTACAAATATATATGCAATATGTGAATATATGAGGACATCATTCCTCAAGAACAACCACACTTTAGATAACACTAGCTGTGCCCGCAGCTCCGCTCGTGTGGAATACATATATATTGTTTAGGTTTTTTTTAAAACGTAATTTTGTTTTATAAATTTTAATATTTTGTATAAAGTCATTTGTTGTTTTTTTCTGTTTTTAATCTAAAAACATATTGTTATCGCAGGGCCTCTTTGTACACAACATTTCTGGTTTTTTTATTGGGCGCAAGTACATACAAATTGCTACTGCAAGTGACACGCGGACATGCGACATATAATTGTCCATGTGAAAAGCATGGCTGTTGGCGGTCAACTCCAGCAACTTTCAGGGTTTGGCTTTGTGACTTATTTATAGTCATAGCTAAACAAACCCTGATCGGAAATAGGAGACGCTTAAACTGGAAAGGTAAATCCGTTGGAATCATGGGTGTTCTGGGTATTAAGTTTTTTTCGCCAGTACTGGTGCTACTCATAATAGTTGACTCAACAACATAATCCCTCAAACTGTTTACTTGTAGGCTTCAGCCATGCTCTATTTATGTGCATCCCATACAGCCAACGGATTAGATACATGGCAAAAGGTCAACAACACGCAAAATAATGATCTCATTGAGGCGGAAGATGTACAAAGTGCCGCTTCTGTTAAAGTATCATTCCAGTGGGAATCATATTGCAAAAGACCTCGAGCATTACATGCAGATTGGTAGGTATTACGATGTACTTCATCCACAATTTTTAAGCTCTCAAAATATGTGGGCCCTCTGACTACATGCGAGAGCATGCGAAGATAGTAGCATTCCGAGATGTTGGCATGCACTATATACACTCTGTTATAGATAGATATATGCTACTGCGGAGTTTTTTTATGTATTTTTATTCTACACAATTCTTTACTACACTACTTTGTTCCATCTTGAATGGTTTAGACAGCATTTTTCAAGAGAGCGCGCTGGCAGCAAACATTTTTTGACTTGATTCACTATTATCGTCACTGCTTATTCCTTATGTTACTTTAAGTAACAAAATATTTACTAACACCTGGCCAGAGAACATAGCTAAGAATTAAAAAAAACACGTAAATCGGATAAGTGGTTCTCGAGTGATAAGCGCACTAACAGACAGAGAGATGGTGAGTATTATAATATGCACAGATTATTATCGTTCCAAAATAACTTCTCTTCACGTGACTAATTTTTCTACCGTACTAATTTCCACCTTTGCTCTCATTGCCATTTAGTGAAAATTTTTAATATGTATGTTTTAGTGTTAGTCGCAGGAATGACATAATAGAGGATGTTCGGATTTAATAATCCTGTAATTACTGAAGAGTTATTAATAGTGCCAGAAAAAAAAACCGTTATCTTCCTTAGTTACTAGAGAAGTATGATATAAAGTATCATCCATATAACATAAAATATATATAGCAGATGCAGGATGTTTAGAAACTCAGTTCCCAAACTCCAGACATAGTTTCTTGGGAACTATAGCAACACAAAATCCCTATACACTTATATTCGGAATTGTGTTGTTATATAAAAAAAAATTGTGTTTAAAATTACGGCGTAAAATACCTGCAGAACATGGTGGTGCGATTATGCATGTAGGACATGTTGTATAGGACATAGTCTCGCGATGCTGTGTATGCCATAATTTCGTGTCGCGCGCATACAACTTATGCAACATGTCCTACATGGTGTTGTATGCCGCAACTTTCAACACAATTATTTTATATAAAAATACTTTTCCGGATATAAATGTTTACGGCTTTTGTGTGACGATTCGTACAAAGAAATTATGTTTGTAGTATGGGCATTGCAATTCCGAACATTCTGTATTTATTTCAGCATGTTATAAAATAGTGTATATGGATTTTTGCTGAATGTGCTTAATTTTATTTAATAGTGCTGTAATGCCATAATGTCCGCCTGCCTGCAATTTCACGAGATATTACATTGTGTCTTTCTCCCTACGGAAAAGTATATCCGTTACGATACAGCCTATCATGAATAATACACCAAACGCTTGTGAAACAGTCCCTTTCTGACGGGAAGTAACGTCCGGTTTTTCGAGATATTTCTCCTCACATAATTCCTGTATCACCAGCGCAGTGCTGTGCGGACGTGTACGTGGCCGCTTGCAGAGTTATTTTGTTCTTTTCCCATCATGGCGGGCGACCAACGTCCTGCCAACACCCTACTTTCATCATCGTGCGAAACTTACCCCCTCCATACAACTCACTATAATATACCACGCCAAGCTGGGAGACGCCATATTCGTCGAGTGATGCCAGAGAGTTCACTTCACCTGCTTGGGACGACTCCGCTGTATAACGCCTGAGACGCTACCTCCTCCATCACTGCGAGTCAACAACTATGAAATTATTTTACTTCGTTTATTTTATTTTGATAGGCAAGTCTGCTTTCTCAGACTCGCAGAATAGGCACAGGGAATTACTCAGTGTTGTATTGCATTGGTTGCTTATCATGTAGTAAATGCTGGAAACATAAATATTTATGTTCATATTGTTTTTTTGTGATCTGCCAAACTACTTGGGCTCCACAATCCATTATTATAGCCATTCTTATAAATACGATATTCTAAATTTAAATCACTTCAAACCATTTTAGTTGATATTTGCAGTTTACAGCCTACCCTTCAATGAATAATTACTTTGTGCATATTTAAAATAGAAAAATTTGTTATTTCCGAAGCCTGTCAGAAATTCTACAATATTACAATCACCTAAGATTATATGTGTGTGATTTATCTGGAACTGAACATAAATAAATGTAAAAAATAAGTGCACATCACTAAATATTACTTTATAACTGAAACTTACCATTGCATTTTCATCTATGGAGTCAAGACCCATCACAGTAACATGGAAATGTACAACTGTTGCACTTCCATCTTTCTTAGGTGGCCTCATTTTGTCATACAATTTTGGATCTTCTGGTAGAATCTCGTTGAAAGTAAGACTTTTTGAAAACCTACAACATTAAATGAAATAATGACAACAATTTTCGTTTTCAATTACACTGGTGAATGATGCCTGAAATTTCTTATTTACATTTTAACCAAAATATGTTAACAAGTACCCTTGACAAACATATTTACTTTTCCTGTTTTTTGTGGTTTCACTCTTTCACATTAAAACAGCAAAAGGAGTTAAATATGGCTACAGTATTTTGATGATTTTTAATTATGAAATCATTGCAGCTAAGTGGTCAAAATTGTTGCATATGATATGTGACATAATAGGAAATTAGGAGCGGCGCTGTCACTAACCCTCCCCCCACCACTCCTCCAGCTTAAACCAGTGTAGGGACTTTGGATGACACATGCCGCCCATTTACGCATCCCGAGGTCAAGCAGAGAAGTAGATGAGCGTGCAGGCCATTCCACGTGTTGCCGCCTGCAGGCCTCCTCCCACCCACCCTCCTCCTACCACCTAGTAAACCCCATTAAATTTGTAAATGCCGATAAATCTCGAGATAGTCAGGCATATTCCACCTGAAGTCAGAAAACACACACCGAGAAACAGCTGACAAGCTGAAAGTGGTGCCGAGCACCACCCCCCTTAGCTAAGCACGGGACAATGTGGACACACACCTTGGAAGAATAAGCTGACAGAGTAAGTTTCAGGGTGCAGGCCATCTTCCCCCACTCCCCAACCCAATGGGCCATGGCACTGGTTATAAGTACATTGTACTGCTTCCTATGCCCACCCCCTTCTCCCAACAACAGAGACATGTGTAGGAACTTAGGGAGGGAGTCGAGAAAGGATATAAGCCTCTTTGCGGGGAGGTTGGGGGACAGTACATCAGTACATCAGTTTATCAGTACAGCAGTGGGGATCAGTTCATTATTACTGGACAGAAGAGTCAGTCGTTATCACCGCAGAGAGAGAAGAGTTCGTCAGTACTGCAGAGAGAGGTCAGCCACGCCGAGAGCGGCCAGGGGATACCGGACCTCCGGCCATGTCAGTTCTCATAGACAGTCGAAGCAACAAGCAGAAGGTGGCGTGGAGTTCGGTGCCACCACCCCAGGATGCACAGCAAAGTAGTCAGTCGCGACATTGCAGGGTCATCAAATCAGGATGCGAAATGCGAAACACAGACCAGATTCAGAGACAGTTACCAGAGTCACATCGGAAGAGTAGTCACCACACCGGAATGTGAGTCAGACAGTCAGTTATCAGTCAGTTACAACCAGTCAGTCAGTTACAATGCACTGAGAAGGCGGAGTCGAGTGGTGAACTTCACCGAGAAGTGCCATGTCGATATAGTGGGATTGTCCAGTGCAGCCCATAGCCACAAATGACAGGTGGGGACCCAAACTGGGTCCCTCGCTGGGATGTGGTAGGGTAGTAAGCAGTCAGTTACTACCCTACTCTGAGAACAGGAGCAAGTGTTGAGCTCCACCGAGGGGTGCCACATCGAGAGGAAGCCAGCTGCATGTAACAAGCCAACCACAGAGTGCATTTAGCGGGACCATCCGGCTCACCAGATCTCATCAACTGCCGGAAAGTATCCAGGCCATCCAACTCACCAGACCTCAACTGCTGGAACAACTACCATGCAACATGTGCAGATAAGTAACCCCGTCGTCATTCAGGGACCTGTCCTGTCACTCAATGACCCTACAGCATCGGAAAAAAGCTAGAACATTATAACCAGCCCTTCAGGCCTTGAACACGCAGGGCAGTAATGTATAAGTAAATTCTCGTCCAAGGGGCCGGGAAATTATGTATAAAGTCCCACAACAGTGCCAGGAGTGTATGAGTAAATTCCCGTTAATAAACCTCTTCAAAACTAAGAAGTCGTGATGAAGTCATTGTGTGATATACCCTCACCCTTAAGGCACCTATAGTCTGTGCCACTGAACATTAACTGTAGACCCTACGAACCATCCTGTACACCGCAGATGGGGAGTAGCGTAATGAGTTACATGTAACAGTAGTGGTGATAAACATTTCGTATTTTTTCTAAACAGTGACATGCTTTTTACACTTATCTTCAAAAATTAAGGATGATGTATGTAAATGCAAGTAAGTCACAACTGTACTGCTGACCGGATGTTCGAGATTTCTCAGTTAGTTCTCCTTTCACCACAATCACCTTTTATTTTACGACTTATTATCAATATTATTAGGATTACTTATACTCACTGCAAGAAGAATATTAAAGTGATGAAAAGTTAATAGTTTCATCTTATTTAATTTGTTACAATATAAAAATTTTAAAGAATTTTATCTTAAAATTATATTGTAGCATTACCAATGTCAGTAGATATCATGCACTTTTATATTTCTTTCATTATTTAATTTTGTTAAATTTTCGTATGTCAATGTATTTTATGTGTTAATATTTTCTCAGAAGGCTCTCAACGAAATTGTTACCTGGTTTTAAATATATTTTCTATTATATCACTCGGAATGTATTTAGTTTATAAATATTAATATGCAAGATATATTTCTAGAATTGTCCTGTGATGTGTATGTAGCTCAGTTATCAAAAATAATAGCATATTGTAGTTTCTGACAATGGTGTTAGTGGTATCAGAAAATGGTGCCATTAACTATTTTCAGACTATATCGAAACTGAAATTGTCGCTTTCCTCTAATTTTCATCCCTTTCTTCCGAAGAAAAAAATTCTTACGAGATCACCTCCCTGTTAGTGTGTGACTACATGTGTGTACCCCTCTTAAAAATTAAAATAAAATATTTGCCGAAATTCTTTAAATTAGGATTTGTGTTTACATTCAGTATTGACAGCAGAATTATATTATTTTTGACAAAACCAGATGGTTTCTTTCAAAGTTATAACCATTTAAAATTTTTTTGTTAATATATAATATGCCAAGAACTCTTCAACTACTATTTTGTAACAAAACTAGTGCATTAACAAATCACACCATCAGCATAGAATTAAGGAACTATTACACTCTTCAGTTAGACCATTTTAAAGGGAATACCACCAAGAACAATAAATCTTTTACATAAGATCTCGGTAAATCCTCAAATCAGATAGTCTTTTTTTAGAACTGCTGTCTTATATATAACTTACACGAATGTACTCAATGAACAAAAGATCAGACATTTTAAGGCCAAATATATAATACCTGCACAAATTATCGATTTATATCACCGAAGTACCAGCTGATCAGTCCATTATTTATGAGATCAGCCCCTTAATGATCATGGGGATCAAGATATTCCCGATCACCGCAGGTAATCTCGAGATAACACAATTTTGCCCACATACGTACACCATATATGTGACTCTCTCATGCGCCTTAAATTATTATGCCGACAGCTGAGACCCTCGCGCTCAGAGTACTTTGGTCCAGCCAGGGTGTCACATTCTTAGGGCTTTTGTCCCTATCTTTGGTTACTGTCCTGGTCAGTGTCGGATCAGAGCTCTGCTTACTGAATCAACCATTATCAGAGTGATGGGTACCACCTGAGTCTACTCCACCTTGGAGCTAACCTCTGTCACCATGAGTCCGACCCAAGGTCGGTCACAGGAGAGAAACTTATGTGTGAACAACTGACTGCCAGTAGTACTACATAACTTTCCGTTTAATTGTGCATTAGTCACGCGACCACTGGTGAACAGCAGGAGTGGCAGCTCACCCAAGGGCCAGAATGCGAGTCCAGACCATCTATCCCAGGTATTCGAGACTGCCCGATAAGGCGCTGTTAAAACACCACACACATTACAGGTCAACTGCTGCCCTCCTCCCCAAATAGAACTGTGCTCTAAAGGGGAAGGGCTCGGACAGTCCCTCTTGTAATGGTCGAGATGCCTCGATGGGGCACTGTAACACAAACCAATACCCATCACATACCACTGCTCGCCCACAGCCCAAGGTTATGTCAACCATCCCCCCTGGCCTCACTGACACCATGCCTCTCAACCATATTGTTTTTTTTTTTTTTTTTGCTGAGATTGGTGCACCGCGATGCGTTTGAACTTTATGTTTCTACTATTTGTCGCTCCGACATTTGGGCAGTAAAATGTATCAAGGTCTTGTCTCCCTTCATCTTGTTTCCACTACTTCCACCCCCGTCACGCACATGTGCCTTCCCCTCGTCGGGCCAGCAATCGTAGGAGCTTTGTGTGATATGAGTCTCTGTCACTTCTTTTGAACTTCTGCTAGAGGTATGTAGTCATTTGATATTTCTATGGTAGTGTGTTCTGTGTGCCCCCCTCTCAGGGCAAGCTGAGATGGCTAGCGTTCCTATTTAGTATTTCCTTTTTCCAAATTTCCGTTTAGACCGTATGTTGTTTAAAATTCTGTTTGGCATAATTATATCAATATAGGGTTTCTGATTTTCTGTTTGGCATATTACCTTCTGCCTTGGGGCACTATTTCTCGTCGAGTTTCCCGCACAGGCAAATTGGACTATAGTACACTGCATTCCTTGGTTGTGATAGCAAGTTTGAATCTGGACATGTCACTTCAATTTGTCTACTTTGTTCTAGCTTGAATTTACCTTGATTTCAGATTTGGCATCTGGCTAAAGCAAGTGTGTGCACTTAACATGTCATGTTTAATTAAATTAAACTTTGTCATCATTAGTACAATTCAGGGATGGGAACCTTGGATTACGATCCTTGTTTGCTGATCCAAACCCTGAATGAGGTAATTCTTGTGGCCATTACTTTTATTCAAAAATGATTATTTGTCCTATTTGATGTGGACCTCGAGGTCGTCAAATTTAATTTAAGCTCTTTGAGTTGGTCCCTATTTTCATATCTTTGATCAGGATACTATTTGCATCAGCATTTGCGATTCACGCTTTTAAATCATTTAATAAAATGTCAAGACATTTAATGTTACATATAGCACTTTAGTTACCATGCTTCTTTGTAAAAAACTGATATTTTTATTGGATCAGTATTTATTGTATTGCCTGTGTCATTGCTGTTGAATAATGTGCTGTACATTTATAATTTATAATGGCTGCTAATGTTGTAAACAGAACATTTCATCTCTGGTAATTTTATGAAGATGCAAACGATTTTCTTTCTTTTCATTTTAACCTGCACACTGTTGGGCCGCTTATAACTTACATCGTGGTACAAGAATTTTATACTTTCTCTATTAATTTTGTGCTTTGTTTTGTCTCATGCACCCTGGCTAAGTCATCGGGTAGGTATTTCATTTACCATTTTAAAAACGAGGGACTTCAACAATTTCCTACCGACTTTGAAGCTGCTTGTGAGCCGACGAACAATGCGAAAGTGTTGCGCATCTGGGCTGTGCAATCATCCGCTCGGTGGCAGCCACCGATGAGTCAGCTGACACCTCTTCACCACAAACTGAGTCGCTACTTCGTCACATTTCCAAGAAAAGCTTTTCCTTCATGCTCTTGAGACTGTACCATATTTATCCTTTTTCGAACCTGGGTTGTCCTGACCTTTCTTGTGGCAACCGACAAGTTACACGAACTACATTTTGTTTCCGAACTGGTTTTGTACAATCACTTTTGATAAACTGTTTAGGATAATATTTGTATTTTTAACATACATAATAAAATCACATTTTGGTTACTGGCATTTTAAGCAAAATTTACTAGAGTTTTCATACCCACGGCGGGTGCTCTAACATTATCAACAGGATATTATTTTTTTTCAAGAACCACATGAATCATTAAATACTCGTACTTTCATTAACAGTCGTAGATTATGAGAAGGCTTCGAATTTAAATATGACAGTGAAAGCCCTTGTGGAAGTAATTCTTAGTAATATGTCACCACACACAAGACAGCATTGTGTATTTTGCACGGCACCGAATACTTTAGCTGAGCTACGAAAATTAGCCATGGGAGTAGAAGACAGTATTTTGGCGACACACGAATACCGTGATGTCTCCCCCCCCCCCTCATACCAGGCTAAAACCCAGTACTCCGTCGCTTGCAGCTCTAGCAGTACTACGTTCTGCAGCGAACATGAGGTGTAGTAATGGTTTGCAGTTTAGACATGCTGCAGCTAATTGTCCATCACCTGCCGTTCCTGGTGAATAATGTTACTTTCCAGTGCCATAATATTGGTCACGCCCGGGAAAATTGTACGGGAAACAGGGTTTAACTGCTTGTATGTGCGCAACGAGCAGTTACTAAGTTTTACAGTGCCTTCAGTTTCGGGAATGTTCCGTGAATACGCAATAGTTTGGGGAACACCAAAATGTGTTAATTGACACAGGTTTGTCGCACAGTTTAATCAATAAACTTTTATTGATTACCTTTGTTCCCGGTAACCCTTCTTTAAAACGAGGTTAAATGACAAAGACAGCCTCACTGCATGTGTTACCAATGGAAGTGTAATTTATTGTAACCGTAGTGTTGTTATTAATTTCAAAATTAATCATTATTAAAGGATTTTCGGTTTTGGATTATTCCGAATTTAATTGCAGATGTCATACTTGATTAAGATTGTTTGAGTTTTACTCAAGCTAAGTTGGATCTGCATAATTAATTTGTTGGGATTTCGTTTTCCTTCCTATCCGTCAGTTGATTTAAGTACACTGGTGTCTATAGTAGCAGTATTAACGATGGAATCTGTAATGTCTGTCGCATGCGTCAATGGAAAGGAGGCTGTAACCAGTTTATTACAGCAATACTCTGATGCCATCACTACAAAGATCAGACAATGTGACATGCTACTCTATCACTTTAGGCTAAAGTACGAAATTCTGGCCTGACTTGCATATAAAGGATGTGACGCGCTGAGACTTCAGGCATTTCGGGCGATTATAGACAAATTACTGAAATCTGGAGCAATGTACCCTTTGACATCTGAGCATTCCTTGTCTGCCTTTTTGGTGAAAAAATGGGACGATGTATGGTATCGCATGGTTGTTAATTTTGGTGAGTTGAATTACAAAATATTTCCGAATATATTCCCTATACGTACAATAGATTTTGCTTTTTAGTATTTGGGTAAAGCTTAAGTTTTCTCAGTTATTTATCTAATTTCTAGTTTTAACTGGCGTCTATTGGATCCCGAATGTAATATATACCGCCTTCTGTACATTGGTTGCGTATTTAGTTGATTCCACCTTATGTAGGGCCGTTCACCATTAGCAAATTATTAAATGCAAATACTGTTTTGTTAAAAAGAAATCCTGGAACTGAGTGAGTATTTCGCAAGGTTTATGTTGAACACCTCAATCATAATTTAATTTGTGCTCCTTATAATATTTTGTTCATGTATTGTCATATTCATGTGGCTGATAAAGTAGTATGTAATGTTCACCTTCATTATTATGTTAAGTTTTAGCTTAAGAAAAATGTGTATCAGAGTATGACAAGTAGTTAAACATTGTTATGGTCGTTACTATTGTAATTCTTGTTAATATTATTGTTTTTACTGTTGTTATGATCATAGATACTAATGTAATGGAATTCAGTCTATGCATTCTATTAAATAATGTTTTTGATATCGTATATTTAACTTTGTAATTCGTGTATTTTATTGTTCCTAAATATGCTCTTGCTAAAATATATTCTAGTAATATCAATTCAAAAAAGATTGCCTTTTGATAATTGATGTTGCCAAAATCATGATACTGAGTCTTCATAACAGGTCACTTGCGATTCAAGTTAAATACCATTGTTCCACTGTTGGCTAATAATGCGTAAATCCTGGCTTATATAATGTTCACGGATATGGTATTGCTGGATTACCGTTTGCTGTTACCTTCCTGTTAATGAACTGTTACATTTATTTCTCCTTTTGTTCCCTCCTTTCTCTCTTTTACGTCCACCTGTCGTTTTCCATGTATCTGCCTTGGACGAGATTCACCTGCCGAGCACTGCTGCTGGTACCTCAGAAGATCTTCGCTTCTCTAAGTTTCACTCCGACCTTCTCCTGCCTTCGTCAACTTCTATGATACGAACTCTGTTTCTTCTCTGCTCTTTGGGAGTGTCTTCCTACATTAAAGAACTATTATCATCCTTATGCTTAGAATGAACTGTCACTTCTTTAACTATTTAAAGCCACATGAAGAGGCTTCGCGACAAATGTGATTTCTGTATAGCCACATGAAGAGGCTTCCATTATGTTTACACTTGTTTCTTACTACATATTTGTACTGTTTCTTCTTTTTGAACTGTTTATACTGACAACGTGTGTTTTTTTTTCTGGAATCATGTGTTCATGATTAAACACATGCTATTTTAGAGAAGACGGTTGAACCATTTTACTTTTTTTTACCGAGACTGGGGCATCGTGATGTGTTTGAACTTCCCACTTATATTATTCATCGCTGCGATGCTCGGCCAGTGAAATTTCTCCAAGCATTTCCTCCAAGCCTTGTCTCCATTCTCCTTGTTTCCTGTCGTTCCACTTCCATTTCGCGCATGCGCCCTCTCCTCGCCTGGTCCACGATCTTAGTAGCTGTGTGTGATCTAAGTCTCTTGTCACTTCTTCTGAACTTCTGATAGCGACATGTATTCACTTGATATTTAGTTAGTAATGTATATGTGTGCCTCTATCTCAGGGCAGGCTGAAATGACCGGCATTCCACAGTAGTATGTAAGTTTTTTCTCTTTCCTAATAGCCATTTAGGCCACCTGTCGTTTAAATTTATATTTGGCATAATGGTTATATTTACAGTTTCTGATTTTGTGTTTGGTACATGACCTTCTGTCATGGGGCAATATTACTCGTTGAGTTTCGCTCACAAGCAAATTGGGCAATAAGCCACTGCATTCTATGCTTGTGATAGCAAGTTTGAATCTGGACATGTCACTTAAATAATGGTGCTTCGTTCTAGCTTGAATTTACCATGATTTCAGATTTAGCCCCTCGCTACAGCGAGTGTCGTCACTTTACATGTCGTATTAAAATTAACTCTTGTCTTGATTACTACCATTCAATTTTTGTAACCTTGGGTTCTGATGCAATCGTTTGCTGATCCAAACACTGAAAGAGGTAATTCTTGCGGTTATGACTTCCTTAACAATTTGATGTGGAGATCAAAGTCGGCAAATTTGATTTAAGCAGTTGGAGTTGATCCCTATTTGTCTATCTTTGATCAGGAGACTTCTTTCTTCAGCAAATGCAATTTACTCTTCTGAATCATTTAATAATGTGTCAACTCATTTCATGTCACCTATATCCCTTGTGTTACTTTGCTTCTTTGTATAAGACTAATAATTGAATTGGATCAGTATTTACTGCATTTCCTGTGTTTTTGATGTTGTATAATGTTATCTGCATTTGTATTTTATGATAATTACTTTAAGTCGTTAACATATCATTACTTCGCTCTTATTTTTTGAAGACACAAGCGATTTTATTTATTTTTATTTTAACCCACGAACAATTACGTCACTATTAACTTGTACTGTAGTAACCTCCTCCTTTAGCATGCTGTGAATTTCTCCACATTCAAATTTGGTGTTTGGGCCTCAGATGGCCTGAATGCTCAGTAGTTCAACACCCTACCTAGTGGTCGGAACTTTGCACCCTCTATGGCTCCGACGATCTTAGGCAGATACGTTATTTCCATCTGCGAGGAAGATTAGTAACATAGGGACTGCTCGGCTTACCTCATTTTTCTTAAACCCAGTGGTGGTGGGTGCTGAAGAATCACTCGCGGAGTCTTGGGGTGCGTTGATTGAGAGAGGGTATGAGACTCGAGGTTCGTCTCTTCATCCATAATTTCTAGAGTCATGGCAGATTACCAGGCTCAGATTCTATGGAAGGGTACTTCCACAACAACTCAAGCGCCCAGATAGTTTCTTCACTAGGAAGCTCCACCTGAATAGTTAACGAACATATGTTTGCTGTAATCTTGCATACCCGTAGTAAATTTTCAACGCTAATCAATTTTTTAAATATGAAATTCCTAAATTTGCAAAGTTCAGCCACAATTATGTAAATTGAAAGAAAAGAAAATTTTGTACTATATCTAGACAAATACTGAAAATTTTATTAGATATAATTAATTTCCACGATTAAACAGTTAAAACATTTTAAGGTGGTGTACATGCCTAACCTATCATTTTTAATATTATAAACACAATTGGTTTGGGGGTAGTAATTACAACAAGCATTGAATTCATTTATTTATATCTTATCTCCGGAGGCGGCTTATCCGTAAGGCAAACTAGGCACGTGCCTAGGGGCGCGAGGTTACAAAGGGGCGCGCGCAGGGAATTTTAAAAACAGAAAAAATTAATAACATAAAAGTATTGTGTCAGTAAGTATGCACCTACTTACACAATATAAAATATTCTTTATTTGTATACAGATGAAGAGCTTCCGAAGAGTGCTCTGCCTTCTTGTTCTTGATCATTCCTACATCGCCTGATTTCATATTATAAATTGGTAAGATACAACTTCAATGATGCGCGTTCGTCGCGTCGATCGCGAGCATCGGACGTTGCTAGATTGCTTGGAAGAGGGTATAACGTGGTGGCGGGAGAGAAGCGGCCGGCACCGTACGAGTGACACGACTTTCAGCTTTGTTGTGGACGGTTACGCGCTCTCCTATTGTTTACGTTCTCGCTGCGGTATTTGTGTGTAATAAGTCAATTACGTTTTAGTTTATTACTTAAAGAATGAGTGAATTGAAGAAAAAACCTAGTGGTGCAGCAAATTAAAGGAAGGCTAAGGAAAAAGAAGAAAAACATAAAAATGTAATAAAGCACACGAAATACATCGATACATTTTTTTCAAAATTAAAAAGTGATGATTCAGAATCTTCTAACGCAATTCACAGTGCGTCTGCTACCGACCCTATTCAATGCAACATTCCTACTAGTTCTAAACAACCACAAATTTGTCCGTGCCCACGCCGCCTACTCCGTTAGCTGTGGAAGTTGTGAGGCAGTCGCAAAATAGGCTGGTTATCGTGGATTGCGACTCAGTCAAATGGGATATCAATAACGAAACACAAGAATATATTGCACTGAATGGCTTTAATCAAAATATAAACGCAGATTTTTCATTAAGTTAGAGAAAATAGGAAGATAAAATCTCACGTTTTTTGACAAAGACAATGTTTGAACGAAAGATATTAAATAGAGAAAAACGTCCAAGGAAATGGCTTATTTACACTCCAAGCACAGGAAAGGTTTATTGTGGACCTTCTTTATTATTCGGTGGTTGAACTATTTTTGGAAAACAATATGTTGGTTTTAATGATTGGAAGAACGCATCGATTAGATTAGAAAGCCACGAAAACTCATGTGAACATTGACCTTGCAACGTAGATCTAACATTGTTGGTCGTGTCGATCATGAGCTCGCCACTCAATTTCTAGAAGAGTTAACTTATTGGCGTGACGTTTTGAAACGAGTGGTTGTGACTGTTAAGTCTTTAGAATAGCGTGGTTTACCTTTTAGGGGACATGCCTATAAACTTGGCTCTAATCATAACGGAAATTATTTAATGACGCTAGAACTCATAGCGGAGTTTAATCCGTTTTTGAGTAAACATATTGCCCAATATGGCGGCAAGGGAAAGGGATGTACCAACTACTTAAGTGGTTCAATATGTGACGAATTTATTGAATTATTGGCAAACAAAACTTTAACACAAATAAAAATAGAAATCAATAAATCAAAATATTAGTCAATAATACTGGATTCAACACCAGATATTTCCCACATTGACCAATTAACTTTCGTGATCCGATATATTCAAGCCAATGGTACGCCCGTCGAACGTTTTCTTAAATTTATGGCAAATGTCGGTCACAAATTACGAGACAATGCAGATGCTATTATTGAAACATTACTTTGACGTGTTTGAAATTAATATCTTAGACTGTAGAGGCCAGTCGTATGATAATGCCGCAAATATATCAGGCTTTTACAATGGATTATAGGCCAAAATAAAATTAATATCTCCCCTAGCAGAATATATACCCTGCTCCGCACATTCGCTTAACCTAGTGGGTGAATGTGCCGCTGAATGCGCTCAAGAAGCTTGTTGGTTCTTTGGTCTCCTTCAAGAAATTTACACATTTTTTACAGATTCANAATGGGAAACCCTACAAGCACAAGTACTCCTAGCTAATGTTAAAAAAAAAAAAACTACTGTCAAAAATCCATCTGACACACGCTGGTCAGCTCGAGCACATGCTTTTAAAAGTTTGAAAGAGTTATTTCCTGAAATTTGCGATGCTTTCATTGCTATCGAAAGCAATCCTAAGCAAAAACGTTTTGCTGTATGTGAAGCTAAAGGCATAATATTGAAATTAGAACGACTTGAAAATGCTTTCATGATCGTGTTTTGGGGTTTTATTTTTGGTTCACATGAACAAAACCAACAAAAAATTACAGTCCGTTGACATTGGCATTTGTACAGTTATTCAAATGTATGACAGTCTTATTCACATAATTTCTGCAGAAAGGGAAAATTTTTTATAAATATAAACAGCAACCCTTGGAGCTCTCATTAGTCAAAGAACGTGAAAAGGAAACCAAAAAGTATACGGAAGAGAAAGCTCACAGCAGATGAATCTGCCGAAGATATTACTTCTTCATTATCTGGTCGGGAAACATTCAGAGTGACAGTATATCTAGTAATTATAGACAGACTTGTGGTTGAACTTGAAAACAGACGAGAAGCGTACAGCAATTTTTACAGTAAATTTTCGTTTTTAAGCAATTTGATCAATTTGAACACTGAAGAAGTTCAAAATAAAGCAAGTATGTTAGTAACAATGTATTCTGGTGATTTAGAAAAGTGCTTTGTTGATGAATGTATCCATCTACGTTCTTATTTAACAACGATAGCTCGAGACGGAGAACTGCCCCGAACAACCAACGCGATTTTACAGGTTCTAAGAAATAAAGAACTTGAAACAATTTACCCAAACATTGACAGAGCCTTAAGAATGTGCGTATCGACGGCAGTCAGCAATTGCAGTTGTGAGCGGAGTTTCTCCTGTCTAAAGAGACTTAAAAATTATCTTCGCTCAACCAAGACAGATAAGAGATTAAATTCGTAATAATACTTAACATTGAATCAAACTTATTGCTATCTTTAAACTATGACAATGTTATTGACAATTTTGCAAAACAAAATTTTAGATGCAAAAATTTGTAATTTAATTTTTTTATTTTCTTGAACAATTTTCATTGAATGTCATTAGTATAAATTTTTCAATAAATAAATTCATAACATTATTTTTTTTATTTATTTAATATTAATAAATTATATTTAGCTTTTACATAATTAATGATAACACACCATCATCTGTAAACACACATACAAAGTCAGATCTGTTTCCCTGAGAGGCATTATGGATTTCCATGTTCGTTCTGTCCTTCTTGCTTTCTTCACTCTCATCACATATTACATTCACGCCTAAGGATAAGTGCACGTGTCCTGGCCTACCTAAGTATCCCTACTTATAATATCTTGGAGTGAACGAAACCGCATCCTCTTTAATATTGCGAAGTGTCAAGTGATGTCCTTCACTCGTTCACATATAATAGTATATTCACCAACTACCAGCTATGCAATGAGACAATTCCTCGTTCTTTCGAAGTTAGAGATCTTGGGATTGAATGCGACTCACAGCTTAACTTCCGCAATCATATGCATACACTCACTGTCACATGTTTTAAACTTCTAGGGTTTGTATCACGTAATCGCAATAAATTTACCAACATGAATGCTACAAAATTATTGTATACTTCTCTGATACGCTCGAAGATTGAGCCTAGTGCGCGTATACACGGGAAAAAATTGTGGTTGCTACAACAGCAGCTGTAGTTGAGGTTACTACAAGTTGGAGTAAAGAAATGCCAACTCCAACCTGGAGTAACCTCTACCACACATGTAGTTACGCCAACTACATTCATCAGTGTTTACTACTACTAGTACTAGTTAAAATTTATAATATATGGGCTCTAGAGGGACTCCGATGAGGTGCTTGCCTAGGGCGCTCTCGACATTTAATACGCCTCTGCTTATCTCACACTTCTGTGAACATTATTTCCACATGGAAAATAAAGGTTTTGTTAATAATTCTCACTAAACACCGAAATGGATCTAAAAAATTTGGAATACAAAGAGTACATTGGTCGAGTTTTTGAAAAAGGCAATTCTTAATTGATGAGTGTCGCTATTCAAGGTGGTAGCCTTATTACACTTCGTGAAAAATGCTGACTATGTAAATACATTTAACCTATTTGAACCAAAATGTGTGTACTTGCACTGGCAGTATTTACTATTTGCACTAAATACCCTACTGTAACCTCACCATCATATGACCGAATCTAACATGTCTTCACTTATGTCAATGAGAGATTCAAACGACCAGCGTGGTGCATGGTGTGCCATGTGAGCACGAGGTCAAAGCAGCGGCGAGCGATCAGAACTCATAATCAAGCATGGAAACTAAAGCTGGAATGGTGACCGTGCCACCCAGAAAAAGGCTGGTAGAATCAACATCATAGACTCCCTGCCAACCACTTGGTGGGTGTTATATTTAATCTATCTTACATTGAATGTAATCCAAAGAATTCCAATATGGTACTGTTATAAGTGTTATGTGCAATAGTGCGAGAAATGGTCACCAATCTGATTTGAATAAAATGGTGTTACACAAGCCATGTGATAGTTTCAAACAAAGTGTTTTAACATGCCTACCATCATACAATTAAGTTGATGAAGAAATCTAGAGCATAGTACACAGGAATTTGAGAGCAGTTTTTCTTACTACCAGATTTAATTTAAAAGACAATAACTGTTTCCAGAGTACTGGCCAGTCCTCTGGACGCACGGCTGTCCCCAATTCCTATATACACAACATTTTTATAAAACCCTTAAAAAAGCCTTAATATATCAAGAGCAATGCAACAAAAAAGAAAAAATTGTAAATCAATAGTAGGCGGGTAATTCTGTTCTTTTATATTATTTTTTTTTTGTGTAAAGTTTATTTGGCTTACTTCTAAGCACATGTAGCGGGGACACGAGGAGCCTTCTGCATCTGCATCTGGAGCTCCCCTAGTGAAAGTCGCATATCGCTGCAACGAACCCTAGTCTCTAGTTTGAATTCTGTAAGTTTACCATCAACATATTAAGTTTACTGGAACCTTGTCAGCTTTGCCTCTGATTTAAATCTGACGCACCTCTTGTACATGGTACAATGGATCAATAATATTATTTTTACAGGGGCAGATGACTCCAAATATTTGTGTTTGCCCCCATCACAATGTGGGAAATTTCAACATTATTTAACATATTTTTACACATAAATTAAATACTTTTTTAACAATTTTGATACAACCAGTTATCAGTGACAGTGTGCATCAATGTATATGTGAACACACAAAAGTTTAATAATAGGGTAATTAAACACCATTTGCTTTGAACCATGTGATTTTCGTTCATGTAGTTACTGTTACTCGGCAGTGCTGCATCACTCAACGAGGGCAGCCACAGCCCATACAGTAAAGACAGCCAGTTCTGTAGATTTCGTGCACCTTAAAAATAATCATATGTCTGTTAATGTATCACAACCCAGGAGAACTGAATAAGCCATGCTAACAGTTTGCCCTGAGAACTCATATCCTCAAACTTGCCAGGATATGCTAGAGCGCCCACGACTTTAACTTAGTAATGCCATATTCTATGCACTCTGTAAGACACCAGATGCTTCCTGCCCCTCTGTCAGCTAGCAAAATAGTGGGGGCGGTGACTCTTGGTGCCCAACTCCGTGGCTATAAATATCTCGCAAAGGAACACTTGACACAGGCATACAACACAAAATGATCCACCATGTGGTCGACCAGACACCTTTGTGAGATACAGCCAGAGAACACAGAGAGCAGCCATTGTTTGGTGATGCATCACATGTGCTACACGCAAGAACTGTATATCTCCGCTCGTGATAAGGGTAGCCAAGGACTCGAAGGAAATGCCAAACTGTAAAATGTGTGTGAAAACATGTGAAAATGACTACATATACAGTGACGATCCAGTGTGTAGTGTGTGCTGCAGTAGAAAACTGACACTGTGTATCGGCAGGTAAAGTCAGGGTAACAAGACTCGGAATTTTCATCTGCTCTGTCACAGAGTTCTTCTGTCCCTCGCTGTGTGTACGAAATGCCTAGCCCAACAACCATGCACTGCAGCAGTCCAACCCCAACATGCATATCGGGCAAACCATGCCATGAAAAGAGCTCCGAAGCCTGCAGGTGTGATCAAGCCAGAATTATTGTAGTTTTTGGAGGAACATACTTTCTCCACTATGACACAGACTGTTTCATAGGTGTCAGGCATGCTGTGGTTACCAGAAGAAACAACACCCCAACTTGAGCTGTGCTACGAGATGACCAGTACTGATATGACACCACCACACACCATCACGAAATATGTCACAGGTCCAAGCAGCTCGCCACTACCACACCCGCATGTGATGTTCTGGCACCACGATAAATCACAGAGATGCTGAGAGTCCGCTGCCTGATGCCTAACAAAGCAATGCCACCTCCAAGTGTGCCAACTGCACCAGACACAAAACATGCGATGTCCAACACTGCCGCACAGGCACCACACTGGCCTGTAATACCAACCCAAGCATAGATGCAAAGCATTTTGGCCGATATGCAACCTCCAGCCTCACTTACCCCGCCTATGCTACTTGTGTTCAGCATCCCCTTCAAAGTGTATGTACAGTGATTGGAAGAAACTCTTCATCCGACACTGCCACCTCAGTCACCATGTGCAATGATGCTGGGCACATCTATCTAGCCAGTGCTAACACCAGATACTGCCTAAGTCATCCTGATGCCGAATGCCTGCCTAACCTCCAAAAAAAGCTCGTGAGTGGGAGAAGCTGGAGAGACAAGAGAACATCATCAAACTGGGAACACTGTATATGGCCGGCTGGGGCCAAACAACGTCTGATTCATGAGCTCCTCTTTTTCATCTACTTAATGCCCTTGCCAGGTGCCATCTTGGCCTTATTTAGAAATGCCAATACCTTCGCGCCCATCTTTGATTGCTAGCTTACCATACACAAATGCAGAGAAACCCGAGGCAATACCCTGCACACGAAACACTGAAACTGTCCAACACCTCGCCTGACAGCTTTCCAGGAAGACACAGATGGCCCACTGGTTACCACCCAACCTGCAGGGCTTCTGCCAAGCATTTGACAATCTGTGGACATGTCGAAGAGAGCCAACTTGATGCAGATCATCATGGGCTGCATCAGCTGAGGCATACCGAAGCCTTTACACTGAGAACATCAATGCCAAGACAACCACAACTGTGATGTGAACCATGTGTTCTAGAGTGATTATGTGACTCTTTGTGCATCTTCTGTCGAAAACTCAACCTGGCCAACACTATGCCATGTCGAAAACTAAACCAAAAGCATAGCAGGAAGAGCCAGCGAGAACGGAATGCACCCACCTCTTCGTCATGGACTATGCGACTCAAGTAACCATATTGATTTATTCACCGCAAGAGGTAACTCTTGGGGATGAATAACAAGTGATCAAGCATGGTATCTTCCCGAATGCCATAGCCATCAGGCCCACCATCCCTTGGAGGTAACATCGGGGCAGCTCGCACCACAATACCTGGTGTCTCTGCCAATGATGCAACATCGCCTGGGCTACTGGTCTAGGGTCAATTGATACGATGGCCTGAACAAGTGAAAAGCACGTAGAATAAAACTCAGTGTCGCTGAAAAGATCTTCGAACCCCATATTAAATAAATATTGTGTTTTTATTTTATCAAACTACAAGTTAAACATGGCTACACATACTCCTTTTGGGAGGATTAACTCGCTCAAGCCCCAGAGTTGGAAAACTTGGATTTTAACTCGAAATAGTCTACTTTTATTAAGTTTGTCCATAAAATGTATTTGTTTTAATTTGTTTCAGAGTTTATTTATGTATCCTTCCCCTTTCACAGCAAACTGCCTAAACCAGCCTTAATATTATTAATCGTATGTCTTAGTGTAGTGAAATATCCACCGACATAATGTCCAACAACATTAACATTTAGTTAAGGGCTGGTTGTCACCAATGTCCTCCTTTCCAGTGTAAGAATATTTTGTATAAATTTATTTAATAATAAGATAACTCTATGTAATTTTCACATAATTTTGGCGCTAGCTTTCGGCAAGGTCTTGCAGAAGACGATGTCATTCCGGCAGTCAGACTTCAGCAGTCGGACCAACAGGCAGAATGGGAGTATCGCTGTGTGGGACCCCTCTCTGCACCTTCAATTTTGGCTATAAACCATTTTAACTAAAATAGACATTTTGTATACTGGAAAATTTTGCATTACTAGTGCCGATGGTTGACCACCTCTTCCATGTCACTTTAGCCAGGGTGTAGCGCATCGCTCATCAAAGTTCCATTGCTCATAGCTGATGCATCTCAATTCAATTTTGGTTATCGGTAGAACAACAGTTAAGTCCGCTTAAAAAGAGTTGTACTTTGCAAAGGCACATGCATATATCACAAGATAACATGTAAACGAGTCTAAGCCATACTTCAATTTCTTTCTCGCATAACCCTCGTGGGTTTTTACGGTGCTGCAACTCCTTGCAGCATAGTAAGTATTCTAATCAGAGCATGTGAAATGGCTGACAATCTCGCCATCATATACTTGTAGAGTCAGGTAGGTATTTGTGTATTACCTGCTCCTTCTATGTCCACTAGCACCACTAGAACTGATGAGTACTCCAGGGGTCTATGGGCCATCTTCAGAATGTTCCTCAAATAACTCATGCGCTGAGTTATGGCACCAGGCAATACTATCACACGACCCCCTTAATTAAAATCAAGATAACATGAGGACAGTCACCACATCCCAGGAACCCCTTCACATCAATTTCGCTTGCCCAACTCGTGGGGCCATTTACAAGCTGTTTTGTCCAATAAAATTGACTTGCCTAACTTGTCGGGCTATATACAAGCCATTTTCTTTATAAAATGGTCTTGCCTGCTTTGTGAAGCTATTTTTCCATCACAAACGGTGTAAAGAGCAGTGCAAAATCTCTGTATGTATGTCAAATGTTTTAACAGGTTGAGCAGTGTTTTACTTCCCACGACATTTAAGATTACCAATATAAATTAGCCAAGTTTTAAACATTTGTCTTACATCCCATGCCATTCAAGAGTAACTTTGTCATTCAGTGTAATTTTCTTTTGAAGTGTTTTATGTCCCGCAACATCTCAGATAAACTTTTGTAATTTTTCGCAATTTTTTTTTTACATCCAACTGTGTGAGGATAAACATTGCTGTTAATAGTGTTCTTTGTGGAATGTACTCAGCCAGAGTACTTACGTCGGAAAAGCCTTCAAATAAGCAAAGAAAATTTCGGACCACCCAACCTCCCAAATGAATTTTCGGGGCATTTTCGCCGTTTTGGGCCTTCAGAGAGTGTTGGACGAAGATTCTGCCCGAATGCCACAATTTTATGACATGAGACAAACCAGGCAGCCAGGCGAAAACACCCTCCCCCACCCCCTCCCAACTGACCCAACGGGTGCGGGCGACAGAAAGAACACCCAACCGGGTTAGCACCAGCATGGTCATAATAACCCACGCAGGCCGAACAAGTTTCTCCCCTGCACGGCCACAAAGGTTGGCAGGTCAGTGACCATGGCATAAGGTGTCATGATGACAGCCTGGGCACCGATCTAAATGGCCCATAAGGAAAATGGCAATAATTGAAAATAAAAAACACCCTACCTAAAGTGTATGCGTCCCCTTCTCGAGTCCAACTCATTCCATGACGCAATGTGCCTGTGCCGCGAGCACAACAATGCGAGATGTTTTGAGGAAGATCATCCACTCCACCAACCACAAGCACATTCAATACGTGTGGAGTTGTATCTCTGCCAGCAAGAAGACACTTCCGTGCATCGACTGCACTAGATCGTGAACGATCCGGGGCACCATCGGCTGTGTAACCGGCAGTCATGAGTTCAAGTGTCACCAGCAAACACAATCAGATCTTTTTCTCGAACCAATGCTGCAAAATGTTCAGGAACGACCGTGTGCGAAACAACACCATTGTGAAGGCACAACTCCGGGGACAATTCACTGTGCAAATTGGAACAACATTTATTACACTGAGTGCCTTACTGGGAACAAGAGCGCAACAACTAAAAGAAACCAACACATTCTGTGTAATAAATGCTCCCAGATAGTAATACCAGTGCAATGGTCACCTGCAGCCATTTTGACAGGAGAAATGCTACCCCAAGCCTCTGCCATCAAGACCAGTGTAAACAGGGGAGTACGGAGACAGTGGTAAGCGAAAACTGTGGGTGCATAACATATTGGCAGTGCGCGACCACGTGGGACATTATATATGTAGCATCTGGCGATTATTGCTGTGCACAGTGCATCCTGGCACTGCAGCTAACAGTGCCATGCCCACCAGCCACGTTTGCATGGACGACCGTACACTACATCAGCCTGTTGGCAAATTCCACAGAACTTCCACATCAAACACCATGGGAATCCCCCCAGGCACCACTAAAACGAACTGGCTTCGTGTGGCCACAGCTGCACACAGATGCAACAGCCGCACTGAGTGGGTTTGTTACCCTCCCTAGGCATAGAAACTAGACAAAACCTGCAGCAATGCCAACCGTGGCTGAATAGAGCAGCAGACCAGTGTGGTTCCATTCCATTCACTGCCCACATTCTCGGGGCTGTCCACCATGAACACACGGGCACTCCGAGAGACTGCACTAGATGGTTAAACAGGTATTGTGTGAGCAAGAGTGACCCAAATGTGTGGGGAGTCAATAAATGGGCGATGCTGAGCCACCTTTCTGGTTACAGGTCTGGAACACTAATCGTAAGCCCCAGAAAGAGGCAAACAACACAAGTGATTAAAACCCCATTCCCAGAGATGTCCAAAAGGAAACACGCGAACCAAATTCCGCTACCAGTGAAGCCCTCTTTAAATGAGTAAGAAAAAAAAGGGCAGAGCTGCGAACTCGTTTTTCCCTTTACCAAATTTAAATAATAGCACAACAATTCAAGGTAATAATTCTGATTTCACATGTGGTTATGACCACTGACAAATTAACATTCAAGTTGCAAGGTTAAAAAAAGTATATATAAAAACCCCAACACTGTATTAGGGGTAATAAGTATATAAAACAATCAAAATTAAATTATAATAATGTACTTATTTGTATTATCATAAGTGAGAAGTTTGTTTTGCTGGAACCATCTATTTATCACAAAAAAAACCTATTTGAATGAGTTTCACACAATAAAGATAAATATTGAATTTAAATTGAACTAAGTCATTATGTTAAAAGGCAGGATACGGGCAACATGCAAATTTCGCCAATATTTTTGAAAATCATACGAACACATTTGTATATGCGTATAAAAAAAAAATTCGCCGTTTTTTGCATAAAAATCTGTTTTGACAAAGTTATTTAAGTATTAAAACAGTAAGTTTCGCGGCCGCTGTCACGTGAATGCGGAACGCTTTCTCACTGGTTTGCCATCACTAGTCATGCGCCGGCGGCCGGCGCTCCGGCACGTTGCAAACACGCAGCACTAAAATTAAAGGCAACTTTGTGAAAGCGGAGTCGAAAAATCTGCCACGAGTAAATACCGATATGCTACTTGATTACTTTAATTCCAATTGTTTTGTGTAACTTAAAATAAGAAGTGTAAAATTACAAAGGTAAGAACGTGATCTTCAAAATGACTGTAGGCCTACATCACATGTTAAACCTATTTGTTTGTACATTTTATTGACTTACATATTATTATTATCATAATCTGTGTTTATGTTTGCGAGTGCTAAGATTCAAAGTAGAAAATTAAAATATGGAATAGGTTTAACATTCACAAGAATAGCAGAATTGTAATGACGGCGACTGCAGTGAGCGTACTGTGGTGTCGTGCGTCATGCTTGATGTGTGATAAATTAACTACATTATTTAGAAATAAAACGTAATGTTGTGTTGAGAAAGAAGGTTACAAATATTTTCGGATTCTAAACCACGTTCCAGTATTCATAAAAAACTTTTTACGCTTTATAAATTTCAGGTAAGGAGTAGTATGGTGACATATCTACCAGAAACCATACGACTTCGCAAGCAGGTGCAGGCCGGTGGCGAGCAGAATGCCGCACTGCCGGCCGGCAAACCTGTATTTCCAGGTTCCACATAGTTTATTATCCCTACATTGTGGCCTCAAATATTGTGTTTAGAAACCAAAAAATTATTTAAAAAATTACTTGCTTATATTGTTTCTTATGTTTTGTGAACCTAACATACCTCTTATTATTCTGACGTCACGATAGCTCTGTCTGCACTTTATTTTTAAACTGTAAGAACTGTACACATTAGCTGAAAAAATAAATATGGTAGTTTGAGAAACATTTAATGTCTGGGATGAGATTAAATACAGCGAAGAAAATTCGTAATAAAAGCTTAAGAATTTGTTTTATTCTCAAAAGCGGTTTCCTTTCTGTTTATTTACTGGAAAGGGTTATAAAAGTAACACAGCTTACTTGCGTAAAATGGGTAGGCTAATTAGCGTCAATTTTGTGGGCCTCGTAATTTTTTGTAACGTCCATCTCAGTAACTTATAAAAAAAGAGAAGGGCAAATATGAAAGTAAGATCATCCTTGATAAACATTTCTAAAAACATGCAATTTAGTTTTTGAAAGTAAAAATTAAGTTGCTATTAAACTTAAATTGTTAGGCTTATGAAAGCTAATTAGAGAATTATCAAAGCAAATGAAATTTATTAGAAATTGCTATGTTTGAAAAATACTGTATAATATAAACCCAACGTTTTGTAAGAGGGACTCTTAAGCCCCACCCAAATAATTTAATGTTATATTTTCATGGCTTAACATCGTGATACGTTATTATTTAGGCATACAATGTGAATATAGCCTGTGCTCTTGAAACGAATGTAAGAAGTAATATTAAATTAATAAAAAAAATGTATACCAGTAATTAGATATAGTAGGTTCTAAGACAGCGTCATGACAGGGAGGCCGGGAGGAAGAAGCTTGGTAAGGAAATGACAAACTTCATGCGTTTGCATTCCTCTTCGGGGGCGGCCATCTTGGCAGCCAGTGTCAACTGTAGGCGGCCATCTTGGCAGCCAGTGTCAACTGTAGGCGGCCATCTTGGCAGCCAGTGCCAAAAAGTGCAAACATTTTGCAAATAATTGCAAAAATTTATTTTAAATTTAATTTTCAAAAATTATTTTTTCACAAAATAAATTTTCAAAAATTAATTTTTCAGAATTAACGTATGATTTAATATTTCAAAATATTTGATTAAATATTTCAAAACAATAATTTAACTTTTGAAAAGTTTCAACTTTTAAAAAGTTCCAAAAAAAAATTTCTCGCACATTCCCTGGCGGCCATGTTAGTTCATGGAGGCTCCCTAAGCCGACGAAAAGGTAGTGGCTC
This sequence comes from Clitarchus hookeri, assembly GCA_002778355.1. Taxonomy (NCBI): domain Eukaryota; kingdom Metazoa; phylum Arthropoda; class Insecta; order Phasmatodea; family Phasmatidae; genus Clitarchus; species Clitarchus hookeri. The sequence continues at coordinate 57,359 of NQII01007258.1, forward strand.
CAAAAGACGACGCTGGCTGGCAAGGGGTGTCGCAGTGAAGCGATGGGTAGAGTGCAACTTCGCGCTCTCGCATTCACGCACCTATGGCTGTTGTGTCCCGAAAGAGACGCAGGCAGGACATAGTTTCGGAGTAC
>NQII01007258.1:57612-76148 GCA_002778355.1 Clitarchus hookeri
GCAACTTCGCGCTCTCGCATTCACGCACCTATGGCTGTTGTGTCCCGAAAGAGACGCAGCCAGGACATAGTTTCGGAGTACATAATGCTCTTGCATTCAAGGGGGGTCGCAGAGAAGCGATGGGTAGAGCACAACTTCATGCTCTCGCAATCACGCACCTATGGCTGTGTGTCCTAAAAGAGACGCAGCCAGGAGTTAAATGTAACGCCCTAGCATGTCAAATTCAATGGGGCCGCAGTAGTGTAGTGGGTAGAGTGTATGTAAAACCATCACGCTCCCGCAATCTCAGGAAGTGCAGCAGCTCCCGAGAGACACGCCAGCTATGCGCTAGAGCCTTGAACGCGTGTTAACAAAATACTATATACATATATATATATATATGTATATATATACGTCCTACAATCACGTGTGCGTTAACCCCCCACCCATCCAGACCCCGGCCTCCGCCCTGCGAGAGAGACAAAAAAATTATACATATATATATATATATATATATAAATATAAATAAATATATAATACCTACAATCACACACNATAAATATAAATAAATATATAATACCTACAATCACACACCCAGCATCAGCAGCAGCATACTTACACACACACACACACACGTCCGATCGCGCCCGCGTCCAAGAGCGAAGTGACAGGACACGTCACACACATCCTGTACATCGCCCAAGACAAAAAAAAACTCTCATAAATATTATAAATATTAGCGATTAACTGATTCGCATATCAGTTCGATGGAGATCGTGCCGCAGACAACCACGCTTCCTGTCCGCATCAGTGACGTCGACGAAGATGAAACTAATGTTTTTAAATTACGACATGGGAAGTTATTACCGGACACCGTACGAGAATCATAGCATGACCTAGCAACTGCGGGAAAACTTGCGTCCTCATTAGTTTATTAGAGGAACCGAACGGCTTGCGTTTTGAAAACATAAATCTTTACTCTAAGTCCATTCACCAGCCAAAGTACGTACGACTAGCACAAATACTACAAGCAGTTGCGGGCCTCCATTACTTTCCATGTAGCGACAAAGACGCGGTCGTGCAGCCAAGCGAGGCGTTACCAAATTCTGTGTTTATATTCGATGATGTAGCATGCGAGAAACAGGCGACAATGCAGCAGTATTTCAGCATGGGACGTCACGTAGCAGTAGATTCTATTTACCTATGCCAAACATATTCACACATGCCTAAACAGCTGCTATGAGACAATGCAAATTTCGTAGTCCTCTTTCGCATGGACGACCTGAATTTACGCCACGTCTACTCGGACAACGTTAACACCGACATGACATTCGACAAATTTAAGTACCTGTGTGCATGTTGCTGGCACGAACCTCATGGGTTTCTAGTTATAGCAAAAGATTTTCCACGTGAAAAGGGACGGTACCGTAGGGGTTTCGATCAGTTCATTATAGTACATCAGTGAAGTATGAGCTACTCAGTATCCAAGTTCGGCTATAGCGGCCTGAAGCGGACGCCGGAAAGCTGTATTATATCTACTAACGACGGGAACTGTAGTTTCGGGGGAAAGCGAGTAAAGAATTTAGGTGTAGCAAAACACGACAGTGACGCCACGAACGTCTCCTTCGTCCGAAGTGTTACCACGGAGGCGTTGCGACCAGTGGCGACACTTCAATCCAATATAGAGACGCAGTTGCGTACAGTAATTGCCGGAATGGCACGAATGCAGGCAGTAGCAACACTACAGACCAGTATCGAGACACATCTACGAACCTTATTGTCCGGCATGGCTCGAATCACGGCCTTAGAGGCAGCTCTGAGCAGTGTGGGAGAGCGAATAGCCAGCAGTGTGCATACGACCGTGTCAAGCTAATTACTCCCATTGGCCGATGATATTAAGCAACTGGCCGTGGTGGGGGGGAAGCTCGCCACGGTGGAAGGTCGTCTCTTCGATACTAATATACTTACCCCGAACATGGATTTGAGGCTCGGCACATTAATCGATAAGGTATCCCATCTGACCTCCGTAACAACCGGGGACGCGCTCGACGTCGTGGAAGGTAGGCTGACCGGCACCACAAACATACTGTCTACCAATATTGAGGCCCAGCTGCACAAACTATCCGATGACGTACTTAAACTGAACGTGTTAGGAGCTAGAATATCGGATGTGGAGAAGAAAATCACTGACGTGGGTGAGCAAGGGAGCGCTAGAGTGCTAGCAGGCCTCACTGCATTACTGGATGGGCACCTTAATGTAAAGACGGAGTGTGTGATACCCCCAAAGCTAGACTCAAATCTCATAGCCATGGAAGGCCGTCTGTTCGCCAACACGAACGTACTATACACCAAGCTGGACGCCCAGCTGAGCAACGTAGCCGGCGATGTAGGGAAACTTGGCACGTTAGGTGGCGCGTTCGCAGCTATGGAGAAGAAAATGAACGATGTAAGCGACCAAGTTAGCAGTCTCGCTGCGAAAGTAGACAGTCTCCTTAATGACAAAGCCACGGACGACGTGGGCGAGCGGGTGCGAGTTCTCGCAACGAAACTAGGCAGTCACCTTAACGACACAACCGCGCTGGAAGCAATAAGTAAGAAGCTAGACACGAACCTAGGTGCCATCAGTACGATGTCCCTCACCACGACAAAACATTTCCAGACTCTGACGAATAACATGCAAAGCGTGGTAGCTAGCAAGCTCCCTGCCGTAGAGGCACAACTGGTAGACTTAGGCGATCGCATTGACTACAGGTCCCTTACGACTCTTGCTGGAACATTGAGAGATAATCTGCATATAGCAACAGAGAGCGCCGATAAACTTAGTGGTGTGGACGCCAAGCTCACAGTAGTGGAGACACAGCTCTCGCTTTTCGACATTAAGAAGTTAACAATGATCTCCTCAAAACTAGACGACCACCTTAATGCGTCAGGCGCAGGTTCGGCTATGCTAACCACATTACATACGCAGCTGGAGAGCGTATGCAGCCTAGAGACGAATCTCAGCAAGATATTGGAAGGGATGACGAATAAGCTTAGTACAAATCTGCTCCAGGAACTCGATATCCGCAATCAAACAATTAATACAGTACTTGCAGACCTCGAGGACCTTATACGGCACAGGATTATTCGTAACCTAAACGATAGTCGCACGGACGATGATAAATGGGTGCATTGCGAGCATGTGCGTACCGCCGTGCTTCAAAAACTTACTACAATCGAAGATAAAATAGTCAATTTGATTACACGTAGAACCATTGTCTAATAAATATATGTATAGTAAGAACAAGTCACTTTAAATTTTAGTATAATGGCTGCAGCTGTTGAGGATTTACGACGAGTCGTGGCAAGCGTCCACGATAAGTACCTACAGGCCAAACGCGCTCGTATGGAGCGCGATGCAGTATTGGAAGAAGCCTTTCGACCTATCACCTCTCGGCTAGATACTATAAAGGAGCAACCGGTTCCCACTATCGCTAGTGTGAAGACTGACCTGGACATCAATCCAAAGCCACTTCTGGAGGGCAATGGCGACGATGTCGATGAATATGACGTATTCTTGGCAGAATTGAAACGTAAGAGAAAGGTAGGTTCCCGCACGGACACTGTACGTACTTATCTCAGTTCTTACACAACACGTTTCAACGATGTAACTTACGGTGTATATAGGCGGAACAAAAAATGGTATCTCGGGAACAAGCATATTTATTTTCTACCCAACGATTACATACAGATTGACAATGAAACCATACGCACAGCGCCAGGCCTTTACGAGTTGTTATTAAAACGAAGACCTGGCGAGTATTAACGCGAGGCTTTACGACAATACCAAAAATTACTTAAACTCACGAGCGCTCATTTAACCGATAATGACATAACTGCCNGCTTTACGACAATACCAAAAATTACTTAAACTCACGAGCGCTCATTTAACCGATAATGACATAACTGCCAATACACATAAGGACGAGATACATCCGAAATTCGACATTATCGCCGAGTTGTTTCCCGACGTAGGCCTAGCCAGCGGTTCGGGNGGACGAGATACATCCGAAATTCGACATTATCGCCGAGTTGTTTCCCGACGTAGGCCTAGCCAGCGGTTCGGGACTAACTTCGAAGCTTGATGGAGGCAGCCAGCTTGAGTTTGTTTATTGGGATGACGTGAATGAACTGGTATCCAGACTGAGGCTACTCGTGGCATCCCAACAAGCAGGCAATCGGTCACACACAAACGAAATTGTCAATATCGTCGAGGAACTGCGGGAAGGTGGCTACATCTACTGACCATGTCACGGGAGGAAATCGCAGACGAGATTCACAGACCAGCAAGGCGAAATTTCCGCAGGAGGAAGGTGCTCATTTTTGGACTTAACGATCTGTATCAAGCCGACCTGGTGGAAATGATCCCGTATGCCGCTGTGAATAAGGGGTATAGATACATGCTAACCGTAATTAATTGTTTCAGCAAATACGTGTGGGCCGTCCCGGTCCGCAGGAAAAACGGGGCGGACGTTGCCAAGGCAAAGCAAACGGTCTTAAGCGCTAAGGGGGGGGGGCCGCCTAAGAATATGCAGACCGATTTAGGTAGGGAATTTTACAATAAAGCGTTCCGTTCTCTCATGGACGAGCACCGAATTAACCACTACAGCACCCATGGCGAAAAAAAGGCTTCAATTATTGAGCNTTCCGTTCTCTCATGGACGAGCACCGAATTAACCACTACAGCACCCATGGCGAAAAAAAGGCTTCAATTATTGAGGGATTCAATCGTACATTAAAAGCAGATGTGTGGCGTGAATTCTCAGCGCGAGGAAAGTACATATGGCTGGATATGTTCCCTCGTATAATTACCAAATACAATGGTAGAAAACACATGACCATTCGTATGCGTCCGGTGGACGTTAAAGACAATTCGTTGCTGGAGACTGTGTTTAAAATCGATAAGATAGTGGACAGGCGGAAGGTGAAATTGAAAGTTGGTGACCACGTACGCATTTCTAGAACTAAACCAAAATTTGCGAAATCTTACACGCCCAACTGGTCATTAGAAATATACAGAATTAGTCAGATTCGGCATAACGTAACTCGGACCATCGTTTTGGAACACCTAAATGGCGAGCGTTTGAAAGGCCAATTCTACGTTGAAGAACTATTGCGAACCAAATTCCCGCACACTTACTTAGTCGAGCGAATATTAATACGAAGCTGCAGACATGCATACGTGAAATGGTTAGATTTCGACTCCAGATATAACAGCTGGGTTTTACAATCGGATTTGAATTTAATATACAATACGTCTCTGTCTGCACACACAGGATGTCTCTAGGTCAAGTGGGTGTGTGGTCGAGGGAAGACTGTGGCCGGACGCTCTCAGCGTGGGCTGTTACACAAGGGAGAGAGAGTCCGGTCGTGCGGTTCACCACAGGACGGCCTGGCAGTCGCCGGCCTACGCGCGCGCCGTTCCCAGGCGGTGTGGGTTAGAAGGCCGCCTCGAGTCACACACACCGGCGCTTTCCCTGGAGGGGGGGGATCATGTACGCAATATCCGGGCGGCAAGATGGCGCCAAGATGGCGACTACAAGTTGCAACACACACACTCTCGAGACGTGGCGTGGAATAAATATGTTTGAAGTTCTATCAGAAAGAGCGTACACATGCATGCAGAGTATCCTGGATCGTGCCCAGACCCTAACACGAAGTGTATAAAGAAGTAACACAATGCCATTTAACTGTTAGTGTATAGGTATGAGTCGTAGAGGCAACAAGTACTCTGCGAAAGGAAGCGGACTGGTAAATTCTATTATTAGCAATTTGCCCTTTGAAGCTCACATTCCGGGATATAGGTATTGCGGTCCGTGCACGAAGCTAACTAGACGATTACAGCGTGGCGACGTCCCCATTAAATCGTTAGACACGGCGTGCAAAGAACACGACATTGCGTACACGACAAGTACGAAGTTGGCAGATAGGCACGTTGCCGATACTATTCTTGCAAATAAGGCGAAATCGATAGTAGGGTCGACACAGTCCAAGCTCGGGGAACGCATAGTAGCGTGGGGTGTGTCGAAGATTATGAAGACTAAGGTGAAACGCGGTATGGGAATGAAATTTGGTAGTACGAAAAAGTTGCGCACTCGCAGGAAACCTCGTAAGTCATCAGTGAAACGCGGNCTGGTATGGGAATGAAATTTGGTAGTACGAAAAAGTTGCGCACTCGCAGGAAACCTCGTAAGTCATCAGTGAAACGCGGCGGTATTCTACCGTTCATCTTGCCTACCTTAGGTTTTCTAGGAAGTTTGATTGGGGGTGCGAGCGGGATCGCCAGGGCTGTTAATACGTCCAAAGACGAAAACAAACGCTTGACGGAGACTTTAAGGCATAATAGTCGAATGGAGGCACTTGCAAAAAACGGCCGAGGCCTGTACCTTCGCCCCTACAAACAGGTAGCTGGAGGAGGGGACAGAAAGAGAACTCGACAACGCAAAATAACGAAGCGATCTTAAGTGGTCTGCCAGACCGCCCGCTAACCAACTTTTAAATACTGAAATATGCACATAAACTAAAATTAAGGAATTTCCGGGGCGTGTTCATCCGAGATAGACTGCCCCTTCAAGCGCACAGGATGGAATGTGGTATAGTTAACCTTGATAGAAGCGTAGGGCCGGGAACTCATTGGACAGCATATAAAAATAATGACGATACGGTCCCCTACTTTGACAGTTTTGGAAATTTAAGGGCCCCGCCAGAACTGAAAACGTATTTCAGAGGGGCGCGAATATACTACAATCACAGAGCAGAGCAAAAGCCACGATCGTGGAACTGCGGACACCTTTGTCTGCACTTCCTTACAAAGATAGATACTTAACGAGCGGACTGATAGGTGCTGACTTCAGTCATGTCCGTCACTTTGATCTTGTCGGGCACTAGTTCGGAATTACGTTCCGTACACATTCCACCACTCTCTCTGAAGGGAGTATGGTCCATGGCGGTGATTGATTTTCAAACTTATTTCTCGGTACTGAACATAGATGATCGCAATTGTATGTTCCGTTACTTTATGGTGGGTGGGAAGATGGGAGAGGTGAGTATTCCCACAGGGTCTTATGAAATCGATGACATAGGCGAATATCTTACGCGCGAGCTGGGACAGGAAGCCACATTTGTACTACACGGTAATGCGAACACATTACATAGCGAAATGAAGTGTAGTGCACAGGTAGACTTCTCGGGCAGCGATACTCTAGCCGCCATGCTAGGATTCGAGAACGCTACATACGAGGCTAATAAAACACATGTATCCACGCTGCCAGTACAAATATTTCCCGTCAATGTCATCCGAATAAACAGTAATTTGGTTAACGAGTCGTATCTCAACGGCAAGCCCAGCCAGACACTGCACGAATTTTCAGCGATGGTGCCGCCAGGATTTAAACTCGTAAATGTACCTAAAACACCCATTTATGTTCCGGTAGTGTCGTCGAACGTACAGGAGGTCATATTGTCCGTTGTGGAACAAGAGAGTCGATCGATTAATTTCCGTGGCGAGGAGATAACGGTCCGCTTGCATTTAAGGAAAGATGGGCCTGAAAATTAAGCGTGCGAATGTAATAAAAGTGGCCTACGGTACCAAAGGCAAAGTCAGTATGAGTCAGGCACACAGAGCGCTAACACCTGAAAACGCGTGTTTCCTTAGGAGATTGGGACTAACGATCAAGAATGGATGTGGAAATACTAAACGTTGTAGAGCCAGCCGGGTTCGAAGACGCCATCACTAAGGCAGAGATACACACGTATTCACCGTATCTTCCAGGCCCCTACATGCCCTCGTCCGAGGTCAGAATCCCGGTGCAAAACCAGGATATATATACAGCGCCATGTAACTCATACTTGCGCTTCCGGGGAACACTAACGAAGCCAGGCAATGCGCTTCCCGTGACGACTAAAATCATTAGAAACGGTATACTTCACATGATAAGTAGAATTGCGTATGAGCTGAACGACTGTGAAGTTGACGCAACACGTGATGTGGGAATTACAGCCACCATAAAGAACTATCTGTCGTTAACGCATAACCAATTGCCTGCAGCCAAAATGGCAGGCTGGAGTATAGACAATGAATTTAAAGTTCCCATCTATGCGAACTGGAAATTCGAAGTTTGTATTCCACTAGCTATGCTGTTGGGGATCGCGGAAGATTGCAAGCAAGTAATTATCAATTCCAAACAAGAATTAGTTATCCACATGGCAAACACACAAGCTGATGCGCTGTACGACACCGGGGCGGAAGCCTCCACGCTCACAATACGCTCTATTGACTGGTTATTACCACATGTGCAGGTCACCATGTCTGAACGCGTAAAATTAATTAAATATGCCGAAAAAGGAAGGAACGTAGAAATAGCATTTCGTACATGGAGTGTACCGTGGCCGAGTATTCCGGCCTCCACTAGCGTTAATTAGAACGTTAAAACTAGTTTCACGAGTGAAAAACCGAGATATATAATTGTTGCGTTCTAGACAGGCAGGCGAAACGTTCTCAATACACATTGCTCGAAATTCGATCACATCAATATTAAGAACGTTAAAATTTATTTAAGCTCCGAGGCTTACCCGTACGGTGATTTGAACATTGATTTTACAAATGGTGCATATGCAGTCCCTTATCAAATGTATGCGAACTTCCAGAGGTCGTACTACGGACAAACGCAGGCCCCCACTCTCGAACCAAACACCTTTATGAACATGGCTCCACTACTGGTATTTGACGTCAGTAAACAGGATGATAGAATTAAATCTGGTGTTGTGGACTGTAGGATTGAAATATCCACAGCGGTGAATTTCCCGCCCTCTACCCAGGCCTATGCGTTAATACTTCACGACAGACTTGTAATGTACAACGTGCGAGACAGGATAGTTAAAGTACTGACTTAAATTGCGACAATACCTCAGTCACTTCCCGACCGGCAGAATGTACGTGAACTTTCAGGGCTTCGTCTCGCAGCGAGGTTTCATTATAAAACACATCTGCGTGGCATATGTCGACGGACACATAGAATCACGCACGTTCTTACCGCCATTTCCATGGCACGAGCTGGACGTTAAAAGCAAAGTAACAAATATATGGCTGGAACAATACTATTACGGTATCAATTGGAGTGTGGGTGATGTAAAATACGATACAGTGCGAGATGTACTTAGCGCATTATTAAATGGGAGCAATACTATCTTCGTGGCCGGGCCAGAGCAGAAGCGTCATTTACGCACCTATTGCGACACGAACCGAAATATCTGTGACCTCCAAACGGAGGAGGCTGGCTGTCCTTCGCTTCGAAGGTTACGAGAACAATATATAAAAAATATCCTCCACGTGTGTACCACTTGCAGGCTCGGCCACACGTGCCCATACCTGAACGCTCTGCTGTTACGTCGTTGGAAGGGGGAAACTGGCTCCAAGGGTCAACTTATTGTTACAAAAACACCGCCAGGACCGATATAAATAGGACCGCCTGCGATGGGGGTAACTATAGTACTCGTCCGGTATTTACAACAGCAACAGCAGTAGCAATGGAAGGACTCCTCACCAAGCTTAACGGTATGGGACAGTACACGGCGCTGTCAGACCTGGTCATAGGCAAGCTGTACTTAGCCTCCGATTTCTGGAGGACCGAGACTGCATATGGCAAGTGTGTCACATGCATGCTAGATGAAGAATTCCGCATCCGGCTGCCGACTCGGTACGTACAACTTATCACCGACGCCGATATGGTCAAGCTTAATACATCCACAGTACGATTTAGTTATGCGGGCATTAAGCCCATTGACCACGGGCGGTCTATGCACGCTGTTGAGTTTTCTTAAAGCCTCTCCTAGCACATATATCTATTAATATTGTTACATAACCCCACCAAGCGTCTCGGAAATTTCTTTTTAATTAAGTGTGTCTCACAGCGTCACTGCACTTAGTTCGTGGCCATCAGTCTGTCTGTCACCATGCAAGCAACATTTGACCCGCTAGTCACATACGAGGGTAAAGTCATGATTGGCTACAGGAGAGTTCACTTCAAACCTCCCGGCCAGCCTGCTCAGGTAGAATGCTGTACCGGACTCGACCACTGGGCGTGTCGTATAAATGAGGACAGTTTTCTCTCGGTACCGTGTAATGTAACAACATGTGCTGTATATCACCTAAGGCCTGGAATTATGCTGCCTTGCTCACTCAGTACTCTGTTAATGCAAGCAGGCACCGAGTATATACGACAGGTTTGGTTTACTCGTGCGATAGCTTATGAAATTTGCGATGTCGCCACTGCTAGTGTAATTACCCGCTGGACAGAGTGCTGTACCGGCGACAGACATACGACCTGCATGAACAGAGGTAAAATTACGTGGACTTCTATGTGTTCTCCGTTAACGTGTGAGGCGTACCTGGCTACAATATAAGAAGGGACAAGTGTTTGAACCTGCTGCAGTAGACATTTGTGTATCATTCAGAAGAGAACTATCGTCCGTCATGTGCAATACATTTAACGTACGTGACTGTGTGACGTTTCTGCCGGAAGATGTGAACTTGTACTCGAGTTACTTTATTGGTTATAGCAGAGTAGTGTTTAAACCCGAGCTGGGACACGAGCAAGTACAGGTATGTGACGGTGACAATCATTTGTGGGGATACCACGACACCTGGGACAACTTCAACTGGGACATCCTGCCCTGCTACAAGTGCGAACAGTGTGCCGTCTTCAATCTCCGGCCAAACAGAGAGCTGCCTGAAAATGGACGCATACTAGCAACACGTGCCGAAATAGAAGATATTACCGAACTACGCCATGAATGTCTCCATGGTAGCACGAAGTTGAACTACGTCCTGCGCGACGTTAATAACGGCTCCACCTACTGCTGGTCTGAAGAGTGCACGGGCCTCATACACACAACCACGCTGATAGACTGTGGTAGTAAATGNTGGGACACATACATACAACCACGCTGATAGACTGTGGTAGTAAATGGACTCTGCCATGTGCAGCTAAGGTATGTTTTGTCTTCAATTGAATTAACAAGTCCTTCACTTCGCTTCATGTACGCGTGTGTGTGTGTGTGGGAGGCAGTATATAAGTAACGCCTAAACAACACCACCAGCTGTTATATTACTACGTAATGAAGAGTGAAGGTAGTACAGTGTCGGTCGAGGGTGAACTGACTTGTCGCAGCAAGTGTAAATGCTGCTGCCAGGCTGTGTACGATCTACTTGCACGCCTTCACCTGCTATTGGTCAAAGCTCGTGTCGACGCTGTGTAGAAGCTATATAAACGTACTGTTTACCTACCAGTCGACCTTCGTGTTCGCACGATGAACGTACCGTTCCGTCCGGAGACTGTCTACAGCAGTGTGACGCCTGGGGACGGCGCCATCACCTATGAACTGGCCGCTGCAGCCGATCCAGCTGTCACCACTCCAGATGTACGCTCGTATAGTGAACAGTGTGACGGCATAGCACATTGGCTGTTTGCCCACACGCCTATTTCATACGAGTCGTGTCAGCAGATGATTGATTGCAATGTACTGGGGCGATGTGTTGTTCAAAACATGTGTGTGCTTTTTACATAAATTACAATTGTGTGTGTGACAATACGTGCTTTTAATTGTATAATTATGGAGATGGGGGTTATAATATGTTTTAACAAAAAAAGGTTATAGGTCTCGTAACTGTTTTGATGTGTTTGACATAAAAGTAATTGAACGTTTATATATATAATTCTTCGTACTTGATGTACGAGTGGGTTGCAATCTTTCGCTTTAATTAGTATAGTTATGGATATTTAATGTTCTTAAAATCCTCAAAAGTTTTATTTGTAATTGTTATTTTACATAGAACCTTTTTTTTTGCTTCTATTGTTCACGTAATTGAAAACGTGCCTTGTGTATTGCATGGAGTATTGAATGTGTGTGAGTGTTGGTTAATCACGTCTGTTGTGTTTGCAAATGAACAAAAGGCATTGTAATACCTATTTCTTAGTACTTGATTTCGTGTGTACCACGATGTATATCAAATTATGTGACAATATATATATATGTGATCAGAAACTTGTGTGTGTGTGTTCTTATTGACGTCCTGTCATAACAAAAACTTAAACCCCATGCTATTTTACAGTAACCGCAAACCGCAGTACACAGACACATTACTGCTTGCCTATCACCAAGGTGCAAGTCCTGTAAATGTGTAAGTTCATACTGTCGAGTGTAGAGAGAATGTCTTGTCATAACATAAATTACAAAAAAACACAATGCTGTCTTTACAGTAACCTCAACCACAGTACACAGACACATTACTGCTTGACTATCACCAAGGCACAAGTCGGGGAAATGCATGTTCTGGAGACATTACATACACACTTTGCTCGTAATTGAACGTGCAAGTACTCCGACTGTGTGCGAACAAACTTCATGCGTTTGCATTCCTCTTTGGGGGCGGCCATATTGGCAGCCAGTGCCAAAATGTGCAAAAATTATGCAAAAAATTGCGAAAATTTATTTTAAAATTAATTATCAAAAATTATTTTTTCACAAAATAAATTTTCAAAAACTAATTTTTCAGAATTAACGTATGATTTAATATTTCAAAATATTTGATGTCACGAAGAGATTGTTTATATGGGTTAAGGTAGCGGCTGGACCCTCACTGCCGTGAAACGGGTCCAGTTACGCGTCAATAAGCTGGATCCCCTAAGAGTATCTTCGTACATCCCCTTGCCAGCAGGTTTCGCGGAGAAAAAGGCGATCGTCAACCCGCACAACGCTGACCTGCAGTGCTTTAAATGGGCGATACTGGCACGTTTTGTAGAGGGGGTACATCGGGAGCGCGTCGACCAGCGTTACACCAGGCTGGAGACGCGCTTCGACTTTTCCACAGTCGATTTCCCCACCCCTCTACATCAAATAGCTAGATTCGAGAGAGCTAATCCGGGGGTCAGCATTAATATATACGCATTCGACGAGAATACGAAAGTAGTGCCAATACGGGTGACAGGTGAAGAACTGACCCAGTACTTTGATTTGCTGCTGCTCACCACTGCGGAGGACCAGGACTCGCACTATTGTTACGTTACTAATTTCTCGCGACTGGTTCGTTCCCAGGTGACATCACACGAGGCTCATGCAGATATATGTAAGCGCTGCTTCAAACGGTACGATAATCAACCTCGAGTGTCCGGGTTGACGGGCGTCGAAACTCTGGCAGAGCACAGGCGGTAATGTAATGACCACGGTGCTGTTCGCTCAGACATGCCACAGCCCGCCGCGGACGGCAAGCCACCTGTGCTCAAGTTCCTGAATTACTAGAACGGCGATAAGGTACCTATAGTAGTTTATGCAGAGTTCGAGGCGATGCTGGTGCCTCTGCAGACGTGTCAGCCGAACCCGGACACGTCCTACATATATAGGTACCAAAAACACGAGCCCTATTCTTTTGGATTGTATATCAAGGTCGACAATAATATTATTCCGGCCTCCAAGACGACCAGCCTACCCCCGGGTGTAACCATCTACACAGGCGAAGGTGCGTCGAAATGCTTCATGGAAGAGGTGGTTAGGATAGGTCTCCTGGTGAAAGACATATATAGTCAGTCTGAACCTATGCGAGCACTAATGCATGGGGAACAGGCTGGCTATGCGCTAGCCACTACCTGCTGCCACTGTTCTGGCATGTTTACCGACACCCACAGAAAGGTTCATGACCATGATCATTTCACAGGCAGTTTCATTGGGGCGTCATGTAATAACTGCAACAAGCTTCGNACCATGATCATTTCACAGGCAGTTTCATTGGGGCGTCATGTAATAACTGCAACAAGCTTCGTCGACGGCCCCAGATACTGCCGATACTCTTCCATAACTTGACGTATGATGCCAATTTCATTATTAAGCAGCTTGGCTACGATACCCAGGACATATTTATCATTCCACATACAGAGGAAAAGTTAATCACCTTCAGTAAGAGTTTGGGCGACAAGTTCACTATACAGTTTATCGATACGTATAGGTTCATGTCTGCCAGCCTGGCAACACTCGCGCAGAATCTGCCGTCCGGCGAATTCCACACAACATCTCGCTTCTTCACTGTAGAGCGCGAGCTACAGCTGGTGACCCGGAAAGGCGTCTTCCCCTACGATTATGTCAGCTCGTGGGAGAGGCTCGCCGAGCCGAGGTTACCTGCTATAGAGTCATTCTATAATAGGCTTACTGGGGGGAACGTCAGCGCTGAGGACTACCAGCACGCACAAACGGTCTGGGACGTGTTCGGCTGTCGCACCCTCCGTGACTATTCGGAGCTCTACCTGAAGACGGACGTGTTGATTCTGTGTGACGTCTTCGAGAATTTCCGGGGGCTCTGTCTAAGCACTTACAGTCTCGACTGTGTGCGCTATGTTAGTGCTCCCGGGTTCTCGTTTGACGCGATGTTGCGCAAGACGCAGGTGGAATTGGAGTTGCTATGCGACTACGATATGCACCTGTTTATTGAGGCTGGTATCCGGGGAGGGGTGGCTCAATGTATTACGAGGCACGTAGTTGCCAATAATAAGCATCTGCCTGAGTCGTATGATGCTAGTAAGCCATCTACCTACCTGCAGTATGTAGATGCTAATAATCTCTACGGGTGGGGGATGTCCCTCCCCCTCCCTTACGCCGGGTTTGAATGGACCGCCACGAACATCGATGTGATGAGCGTGCCGGACGACGGATATGTCGGCTACATACTGGAGGTAGATATTGAATACCCTTCCGCTCTTCACGACGAGCATATGGACCTTCCGTTCTTGCCTGTGAACGAGCGTCCCCCCGGGTCCACACACGCTAAACTCATGACGACCCTGGAGAGCAAGCTTCATTATATTGTTCATTACCGTACTCTGAAGCAAGCATTGGCTCATGGGTTGCGGCTGAAGGCTGTTCACCGTGTCCTTCAATTCCAGCAGAAGGCGTGGCTAAAGCCGTACATAGACATGAACACGGCGAAACGGCAGGCGGCCACGAACGCCTTCGAGAAGGACTTTTTTAAGTTGATGAATAACGCAACGTACGGCAAACTGATGGAAAATAAGCGTAAACGACAGCGTATGGAACTCGTGTGTAGAGAGGTTCGGGCGAAGAAATTGATTGCTAAACCTGCATTCAAATGCAGGACGATTTACGGTGAGTCGTTGTCACTCGTCAAATTATGCCAGGAGAGCGTAAAATTTGACAAGCCCATATACGCTGGGTTTGCCGTACTCGATCTGTCAAAGACACTCATGTACCGCTTTTACTACGACGTCATGCGAGCGCGGTATGGGGGCAGTGTCAGTCTCGCTTATATGGATACCGATTCATTTATAATGGAGCTCGACTGTGCTGACTTTTACAGCGACCTCGCCTCTGACCCGGTGCTCATGTCGGAGTTCGACACTAGTGGCTACCCTCCCACCCATCCCTGCTATTCTCCAGTCAACTCCAGGGTTATTGGAAAGTTTAAGGATGAGTGCGCGGGTAACGCTATGGTTGAGTTTGTCGGGTTGCGGATGAAGCTGTATGCATACCGTTGCCAGAATACGGTAGTGAAACGCGCGAAGGGGATACAGAGGTGCGTAGTTGATAACGTGATAATGTTTGACGATTATCGCCACATTCTTTTGGCCCAGCGCTGCATGAGAGTAAGGGTCGGAAGTATTCGTTCGTACCACCACGAAGTTTACACCGAGTGCGTGAACAAACTAGCGCTTTCGTGGATGGACGACAAACGACAAGTCCTGGATGATGCCATACATACCATCCCCTATGGTTATCAGCCCTAAAAAGAAAAACAGCTCTGGGTCAGGCCTATGTAGTTATGTACATATGTCGTCTCGGAGAGAGTGTTATTTCTCCCAGCGTGTACTGGAGAACTTACAAGAGTCTTCGTATTCCGCTTGTCAGGTATATTGCTGAGGGGTTTTTTGGTAGCCATATGTCTCGGTAAGCATGCTGTAGCGCATGCAAGTGTGTTGCAGGCTTGCCAGGTGTGCTGCTTGATGGTCTACTATAGCGCGTTCAAGAGGTACGTTCCTAACATTGTCAGGTAGATTATCAGTTTGTTTCCTGCAGTATACTGGAGCTCGTGCAAGACCGGATGGCTTGCCAGGTATACTATTTTTGTTGGCCTATGCGCTGTCTGATTCAGTATACTGTAGCCCTTGCAAGGGTTGCAATCTTCTCCTTGCCATGTATACTGGGTGGTAACATGCTGGAGCGCAAGTGCCCATCTTACTTGCCTGGCCTGTTACCAGCACCTCCCGTACATGTTTCTTTTTTTCTCGGAGGTATACTGGAGCACATGAAAGCCGTTGTCGCCTTGCCAGGTATACCAACAATCATGTTTTTCACAACATGCTGTATAACATGCTCAATTTTTACGTATGTAAGTGTACATTTGTCAACCGACGTCAACTTGGTGTACGTTCTGTACGTCATCCATTCTTGATAACCTTATGTTACTGCTCTATATATTGTCACTTATGTGACTCCAACTTTCTCAACACAAAAGATATTCCTGCTAGTGATATATATATTGTCACGTCTGTGACTCCGATGTTCTACCGAGATGTTCATCACCACCTTGGCATGCTTGTTTTGTTTCACGTTTTGTTTTGTACAACTCCTGTTTTGTTGTTGTTATTTTCGGTCGACTTGTCACGTTACTTTAACGTGTTGTGGTTTCCACCACCACCATACTACTACTTCTTCTTTAATCAATTCCAATTGTTCATATTTTTATTGTAAATTTTTTTGTCATGTATGCGTGTGTGAGGCTTTATCCACCATACTGCTAATTGTCACACATGTGACTCCTTCTATCTTTGGTCCCACCCTCGCAAGGTCGCGATATCACACTTTAGTGCTCTTCTCTAACTTTTTTTATATATGCAATTGTTTTTCCCCACTGTCTCACAGAATTCGCTTTTCCACTGGCTGCAGCGTTGTAACCAGCCTGTACACTATATTTGTGATGTTGCCAATATATATTTTTTGTATATATTGGTAGTGTCATAGGAATAGTGTGCAGCCCGGTTCCAAGCCTGGGGCCCATCTACATGGTTATGCCATGTCGATGGTAATTGGGAGGACAGCGCGGCATAAGGTAAGTGTCGCTAGGCNCTCGCGCAGAATCTGCCGTCCAGCGAATTCCACACAACATCTCGCTTCTTCACTGTAGAGCGCGAGCTACAGCTGATAACCCGGAAAGGCGTCTTCCCCTACGATTATGTTAGCTCGTGGGAGAGGCTCGCCGAGCCGAGGTTACCTGCTATAGAGTCATTCTATAATAGGCTTACTGAGGGGAACGTCAGTGCGGAAGACTACCAGCACGCACAAACGGTCTGGGACGTGTTCGGCTGTCGCACCATCCGTGACTATTCGGAGCTCTACTTGAAGACGGACGTGTTGATTCTGTGTGACGTCTTCGAGAATTTCCGGGGGCTCTGTCTAAGCACTTACAGTCTCGACTGTGTGCGCTATGTTAGTGCTCCCGGGTTCTCGTTTGACGCGATGTTGCGCAAGACGCAGGTGGAATTGGAGTTGCTCTGCGACTACGATATGCACCTGTTTATTGAGGCTGGTATCCGAGGAGGGGTGGCTAAATGTATTACGAGGCACGCAGTTGCCAATAATAAGCATATACCAGAGTCGTATGATGCTAGCAAGCCATCTACCTACCTGCAGTATGTAGATGCCAATAATCTCTACAGGTGGGCAATGTCCCTCCCCCTCCCTTACGAAGGGTTCGAATGGACCGCCACGAACATCGATGTGATGAGCGTGCCGGACGACGGATATGTCGGCTACATACTGGAGGTAGATGTAGAATACCCTTCCGCTCTTCACGAAGCGCATATGGAACTTCCATTCTTGCCAGTGAACGAGTGTCCTCCCGGGTCCAAACACGCTAAACTCATGACGACCCTTGAGAGCAAGCTTCATTATATTGTACATTACCGTAATCTGAAGCAAGCATTGGATCATGGGTTAAGGCTGAAGGCTGTTCACCTTGTCCTTCAATTCCAGCAGATGGCGTGGCTAAAGCCGTATATAGACATGAACACGACGAAACGTCAGGCAGCCACGAACGCCTTCGAGAAGGACTTTTTTAAGTCAATGAATAACGCAATGTACGGCAAACTAATGGAAAATAAGCGTAAACGACAGCGTATGGAACTCGTGTGTAGAGAAGTTCGGGCGAAGAAATTGATTGCTAAACCTGGATTCAAATGCAGGACGATATACGGTGAGTCATTGTCCCTAGTCAAATTATGCCAAGAGAGCTTAAAATTTGACAAGCCCATAAACGCTGG
Organism: Clitarchus hookeri; assembly: GCA_002778355.1. Taxonomy (NCBI): domain Eukaryota; kingdom Metazoa; phylum Arthropoda; class Insecta; order Phasmatodea; family Phasmatidae; genus Clitarchus; species Clitarchus hookeri. The sequence goes on from NQII01007258.1 coordinate 75,948, forward strand.
GTTTGCCGTACTCGACCTGTCAAAGACACTTATGTACAGATTTTACTACGACGTCATGCGAGCGCGGTATGGTAGCAGTGTCAGTCTTTCTTATATGGATACCTATTCATTTATAATGGAGCTCGACTGTGCTGACTTTTACAGCGACCTCGCCTCTGACCCGATGCTCATGTCGGAGTTCGACACTAGTGGCTACCCTCC
>NQII01007258.1:77941-100321 GCA_002778355.1 Clitarchus hookeri
TATATATATATATGTATATAGTATTTTGTTAACACGCGTGCAAGGCTCTAGCGCATAGCTGGCGTGTCTCTCGGGAGCTGCTGCACTCCCTGAGATTGCGGGAGCATGATGGTTTAACATACACTCTACCCACTATGCTACTGCGGCCCCATTGAATTTGACATGCTAGTGCATTACATTTAACTCCTGGCTGCGTCTCTTTTGGGACACAGCCATAGGTGCGTGATTGCGAGAGCATGAAGTTGTGCTCTACCCATCGCTTCTCTGCGACCCCCCTTGAATGCAAGAGCATTACGTACTCCGAAACTATGTCCTGCCTGCGTCTCTTTCGGGACACAACAGCCATAGGTGCGTGAATGCGAGAGCGCGAAGTTGCACTCTACCCATCGCTTCACTGCGACACCCCTTACCAGCCAGCGTCGTCTTCGGGAGCCACTACCTTGGCGTCGGCTTAGGGAGCCTCCATGAACTAACATGGCCGCCAGGGAATGTGCGAGAAATTTTTTTTTGGAACTTTTTAAAACTTGAAACTTTTCAAAAGTTAAATTAATGTTTTGAAATATTTAATCAAATATTTTGAAATATTAAATCATACGTTAATTAAAAAAAATTAATTTTTGAAAATTTATTTTGTGAAAAAATAATTTTTGAAAATTAATTTTTATAATAAATTTTTGCAATTTTTTGCAAAATTTTGCACATTTTGGCACTGGCTGCCAAGATGGTCGTCTACAGTTGACACTGGCTGCCAAGATGGCCGCCCTCGAAGAGGAATGCAAACACATGAAGTTTGTCATTTCCTTACCAAGCTTGTTTCTCCCGGCCTCCCTGTCATGACGCTGTCTTAGAACCTAGTATATCTAACTACTTATACCAAATTTTGTATGTTAGACCAAACTTGGAATTTATAAGCTTACAAAATGAAATATTTACATTGTGTGACTAAATTTTTTGTAAACACATTTATATTCCTTCACTATTATGAAATACGTTAACATATTTTTTTATGCTCACGTCTACATCACATAAGAATTGCTAAACGCGTTGTGGTGTGTATTAAACAATACCATAGTACCATAATGAAGTTAAGATTGGATGTAAATAGTATATATAAGAAGTTCAGTGTTAAAACTGACTACATATGGGAAACATAAACCCCTTAAATATAATTACGTACGTCAAAATGGTATTCGCAAACAGAAAGAACTGATTTTGGCCAAAAAATATTCAATGTCTCCCCTAACTGCGTTAAACCATGTCTTCCTGTTTGTTTCGTTTTTTGTAACTAACAAATATTTTATCAGGTGTTTTGTGAGGTGTACTAGTACACTGCGGTACAATAAACCATTTCGATGATTTTGGTATACTCGATTGTTTATTTCCTCTTTTCATTTCTTCAAACAATTTATATTTAACCAAATACGCATAACCACTGAAGTAAACAAACGCGGTGGCCAAGGTCGTATCTAACTTGTGAGGTCACGGAGTGAGCAGGCATGACATACGCGTTTTGGCGGGCGTTCCAAACGTAAAAATTTCATTCAATCATAACTTTTTCAAAACTAATTTTTAAATCGTGACATTTTGTAAATACATTTCTAACACATAAATTAATGAAAACCAAGTACCAGCAAAAAATGTGCATTTTGTCCATTTATAAAACAAGTTGATATGGGAGGACTGTTTCACCACTATGTATTTGATGCCGACCGCAACTTTCACCAGAACCCTTATTGACTTGCGCACAACACATAGCGGAGCAGGTAGGAACTATCTACATAAGTTATTGGCCGCACGCCACACGACTGGAGGCCACACGTTCAACTTATGCTTCCCAAGTTATTGTAAAGACTTTCACTGCCACAATGAATAACTTTGTTTGAACCACATCAACGAACCTGATCAACCCTTCATAATTACTTCTGCTATTATTGGCAATACGGGAAATGTAAGGGAGGAAATCCATGCACGAGTAACAGAATACCGAGGGTACAGAATGCCGATAACGTGGTCGCCGAGAACTAAGTAATCTATAGCTTTATGAAATCCAAACCTAACTAGTGGATCTTGTAATGGTTATTAAAGGAGCACAGCCATAATTAATAATACTTTTAACCAGTGCTGTGCATAATTAATTAGAGACATGTCTTGACTCCGGCAGTGGAACACTTGAACTCTAACTAAACCACACCAAAATTCTCATGGCAACCTAATGTAATAATAGTATTAATTAAAAGGCTTTGTATTTAATGCATAATCATTCTCTCCAGGATGTAGCAAATACTCATTTTCGAAAATATTGAAAATGCTATAAGAATTATTGTCACGTAATTTTTATCACTTTTTTGTATGTCAGTGTAAACCCCAATGCACATCGTGCAAATTTCAATGTATTTTTCAAAGGGTATATGTTTCATTTCACTCATTTCATTTTTGTCAAGGGATAATTTGTATTGGCGGGCAGTGGTGAACTACTGTTACCTCCGCCACACCACCCCCTCCTGAGTGTGAGAGTAGCAGGCATCAGGGCAGGTCACATAATGAAGCTTTGGGGCGAAGCAACTTTGTACTTCAACCACGTTCACTACAATAGTCTTGTAATCATTCTGGAACCTTTTATTTAACTTCTTCGTGCACGCTCTATTACGCCGCCCTTCCGGAGCAGACTCACAGCCCCTCCAGTATAACGTACAAATTACATTTTTTGTCGCATCAATTGACACATTTGTGTTACCAGCTTAGGCTAGCGTGGAGCCTCGAGCCGCATGCCCGCTAAAATTATGTACCATCTCATCTGGACTTTCTCAGATACCACTGGTATTTTTTCTGTAAGCCGAGGTGTATGTGTACCTTATTCCCGCTTCACGGTGATCTTACGGACGATGGTCCCTTGCAACTGTCAACTACCTGCCAAATTTCTCTACATCAAGTAAGTCTGAGTGTATTTTTGTGAAATTTGAAGTGTTTACATCAGTGCATTGGAATGGCGTGCTGGGGAGCCACAATACCACAGCTCCTAAGTGTCTATGTTACATCGCAATCAATCAAGATGTGCGACATCGTTAAGACACGGGGTTCAGGGACCATTAGCCCGGGCTTTTCAAACACGGCCCACCTCAAGAGTCTCGTACTAACCCAAGCGGATTCCCTTAACTGTATAGCTGGCACCATCCGGATATTAATCTGATCACCGGGCCCCTGGGACCAACCCCGAAACGCATCATATTTTACATAAACATATAAGTAGTGATACTTATATTATTGCATATAAAAGTGTCAATTTTTTAACTTTATAAGTAGCTATAAATAGTCGGTTCTAAAACACCTGACGTTGGTGCCAGGAGCGGGGAGCCGCTAGCATCTCCCGCGCCAGCCGATGACGACATCGCGGCTCGCGCGTTAGTTGCATGGCGCTAAACAAGGCTTTTGTCTCTACGCGAGGCTTTCAAAATGCGAACGTCTCTGATAGGCTACGCAAGGCTCTCACAATAATTTTGAAAATTTTTAAAAATTTGTTTTTTTAATTAAAATTTTTTTATTTTAAAAGTTTTTTAACTAATTATCTACGCGAGGCTCTTCAAAACTGGCAAGTTAGTGCCGTTCAAATTAGCTGAAGAATGTTTGTGTTCATTACCTCCCTAGCATACAACGTCTTACAGCATATAAGATTAGTCTAATTTCCTAATCAGATATAGTCACCAAAACATATGCATCACCCCATCACCGAAAATGATCACGGAGTCATTTAAGCCCTATGCTTATTATGTAAGGTACGTTTGTAAGTTAATATGAAAATGACATCACACGAAGCTCTCATAAAGGCAGCATTGAGGTTCGATACCAGCTGCTTACTTATTGCATGATGTCAAATAATTATTTTTTGTTTAATTTAAATTACACATAGCTCTCAAAGGAAAGCTAACATTCTATAGGATGCTAGCCAGTATAAAAATAAAAGAAATATACATAAAGCCACATAAAAAAAATTATTATTTCATTTTAGAACATTTTAATTTTAAAAATAAAAAAAGGTATTGGATATGAAAACCGCTAGCAGCGCTGCGTGACCTCTGACGAAAGATACATATCAACGCCTGGCTGCACGGCCGGTGTTCGTTGCTGCTCCTGACTGCACGTCCACAGCAGCATGATACATTTAGGCCCTATGCGAACTTATAAGCATACTTGGCCATAATTTCCAACCCGTTTAAGATATAGGCGTCAAATTTGCAGCACACGCAACACCCCCGAAATCGCATACATCGCCTCCGACAAGGAAAATTAACAAATTATCATTTAAGCCCTATGAGAACTTATAAGCATAGATGGTCGTAATTTCCAACCCATTTATGATATTGGTGTCACATTTTTAACATACACATCACACCTGACATTTCATTCCATTGGTATGCTGCGATTATGCAAGGGATAGAGCGCATGTTAAACACCACACTATTGCATTTCAAGCTGGTAGGGTTATCTCAGTGTCTTCCCAAAAGCTAATATAAATTTCACACTCTCGCATTCCATTTCGGTGGGGTGCCGCGGTAATGCAATGGGCGCCGCAGTGATGAAATTGATAGAAAGCATGGGTTGATTTCATCCTCTTGCATTACAAGTTGGCAGGGTATTCTCAGAGTCTTCCCAAATGCAATGTACATTTCATGCTTTCGCATTATATTTCGGCGGGGTGCCACAGTGATGCAAAGGATAGAGTTCATGTTAAACATCATGCTCTTGCATTCCAAGCTGGGAGGGTTATCTCAGATGCTTCCCAAATACGATAAAAATTTCACACTCTTGCATTTCATTTCGGCAGGATGTCGTCTTGACACAACGGATAGAGCACATGTTAAACATCATGCACTTGCAGGCCATAACTGGGAGGGTTATCTCAAACTCTTCCCAAATTCAATATAAACTTCACGCTCTGGCATTCAATTTCTGCAGGGTGCTGTGGTGATGTAGTGGATAGACGACTCTCTTCCCAGCAGCCATGACATAGCCCCAGGTGACGGGGTGCTGCTGTGACATAGAGGAGAGGTGACGCGCTTCCCAGCAGCCATGACATAGCCCAAGGCAACAGAGTGTCACGGTGACATAGTGGATATACGACAAAAATTAGGAAAACAAATTATTTTATAATAACATATTTTTATTATTTAGTAACTACAATGTCAGAAGAAAGCAGTTCATCACATCATGCAATGTATCCCCGATCATTCAGTTTACTAACGATTAAATATATCTCGTTAATGTGCATGAGATCTTCGTGTTTTTGATGCTCAATCAAATATCCTATTCTGTCAATAAGTTCGTTTGGGTCTTTGGACAATAGGTAGCCAGTATTCTCGGCGTCTTCTGCCTTCATCATGTCGTTTGTTACAGCACCTATGTTGGAGGGGTTTTTCAGTGCATCGAGAAAATCTCCATCATCGTCTTCAGTACAATCGCTGTCTTCATGTTTATTTTCATTAATACCATTTTCATTATCAACTTCACCTCCGGTTTTCTATTATATATTAAATGTTCTTTCCTTTATAGCAGGAGTTCTATACTTATCAGTATTCAGAGCCAACGACCATTAATTTTGAGGTTCGTCGATTTCATGCGAAAGTCTTGCAAGTGTACATTCCAGACAAACCGAATCTACTGAACTAATTCCGTCTTTAGCATTAACTGTCACATCATAATCGCCTGTCGAATCGGTACCCACCGATGCAGCAAGAGGTATTGCCGCTAACACTTGCTGACTTCCAGTAAGCTAATCCTTGCAGATCAGGTTATGATCTTTCAATATATCGCCTTGCACAAACTGCATGGGACCATTGTCGTATTGCTTCATCACGCGAAAAGGACTCTTCTTACAGGCCATTCTCTCATGTTGATGAGTATTTTGACCAAAAGTGAAAACTCTTTCGCAGGATCGGCACTGGCGACAACCAGTTAGCGATGATGCAGGTCGCGGTTCCATGATCGTTGAGTTCAAAGGTAGGCCTTCGCATACGCAATTCATCTTCTTGGTATAACGAGAAAGCGCTTCCAAATCAATGTTCTTCTCAGTATCAGAACAGCAACTGTAATTTTTTTTATATAAATGTGCTTCTATTAATAGTAAAGAGCCTAGCTTGGACCTACAAAAGGTTTTCCTTACTAAAATTTATATGTAATATGTGTGGGAACACTCCGAGAAAACTCACATACCCTTTCGTCCTTGAAGGAAACACGCACATTATTATGCATTTATTAATATTCAAATATAAAATTACTATCGAACTGGCCTGGCTTCGCCCGGTAACAATTTCGTTTTTACAGCGATACTTTGAAAGACAAGAAGGGTTACTGTGGGTCATCTTTAAATTATATACATAAGCTATTGCGGACTTTTCTGTAGACCTTTTTGAGGGTTACAATTCTGTAGTTAATTAATTAGATGTATCTCATATGGTTTAGTGAACGCAAGCCATGTAAAAGCTATAAAAGCTTTTTTTTTTACGATTTTATTACAAACGGTTCGACATTTGCTACTACCCTTAAATTTAATATGAATGTTTTATAAACCAAAACCTTCCTCGATAAATTCTCTAAATGATGAAAACCGCATCAAAATCCATCTAGTAGTTTAGAAGAACTAAGCGAATACATAGACAGACGCGGATAAGTGACTTTGTTTTATACTATTTAAAGATTTAAAATTTTATATACATCATTATTTATAGGTATACAATTATGTAAAAAAAAAATATTTTAAAATAATTTCATATATAATAATATATTTATGAATATAAGAATATTATATTATTTAAAATTTCTATATGTATGTTTTAATCTGGGGCGAACCAGTATGTGGGTTTTCTCATATTTCTTCCATGTTTTATTTACATATAAGTTTTATGGTGGAAAGATTTATATTATGTTTTATTTTATCAAAATTTATTTACAAGTATTTATGTGCTTCTAGGTGGTCAAGTCTCGACGAGACTGACTGACATCACATTTCTTATGAAATGTTCTTATTAAATACTTTATTTCAATAATTCTTTTTGATATCTTCTGTAATATATATAAAATTGGTTAAGTGTAATCTATGTCTGTGGAGAGGAACAGGAAAGTATGTAATTAGAATTTGCGAACATAAATCAGTCATTATTTAGAAAAATACATGATGTTTAAATATTTTATTCACAGTAGAGATTAAATAATGTCTTACAAACCCCTTAATTTATGAAAACGAATTCGTTAAAACATCTTTAAATACAATTACTAGCATTATTTATTTTCTTCGGAGTGGTCTCAAGGATGATGTCCAGGAAGTGGATGTCAGTCTCCTCACCCTCACTATTTACCGTCCACATGGCCTGACCATGTACACAGAGCCCCAGACTTGGGACCGAGGACAGTAACTACACCAGCAAACACCACTAAGATTTCAGTTTTATATATCTAATTAAATATATATGCTACAACATCCCTAATGATGCTTGAAGCATAGTGTGAATGTGGTTTACGAGGCCAAAAAAAAAAATCTTCCCACCTAAAAACACGAAGATGGACAAAGGAATGCACAGAAATGAAATAGCACTAAAAGAAAAATAAAGAAGATAGAGGATCAAAAAAATTTGGGGATAGTGCATAAATGAAGAAGAAAAGCAAGAACGATACTACAACCAGTTAATGAGTGCATGTGTGTCTGACATGAATAACATTTCACACTCACAACTCAGAATGAGAGCTAAATCTCCCCTCCCCCTACCCCAGGAAACAGCTATAAACTCCAGGCCAGAGGCCCAACATAGAAATCAAATCGTTGTGCACAAGTAAATATGAGAAAAAAATTGCGGAAGAGGAATAGAAGTCACATAAGATAAAACTAAAACAGGACACTGAGATATATTGGCGACACACCTAACAAGATGATGCCTTGCACAGACTACAGTGTGCTGCTGGGGAAAAAAAACTGGAACTTAAAAAGAAATAAATCAGTTATTTTCAAAATTGCATTCAATATTATATATTGTTGCATACCTCAAATAACAACATATGAAAAAAATTATAAATTCACTCCTTATAAACATATGGTAGTGTATGTACTCCATCTTCCAGGATTCTTCGTTTGTCGTCCATCCACATGAGTTCCAGATTTTTATTGCATTGAATCCATACATCATAATGGTGCTACCTAAGATTATTTACATTTACTCTCATTACCTGTTGGTTGTTCAGTACATTTTTTTGGTCTTCAAATAACAGAATATTCTTAATAACATATGTTTGAATTCCCTTGGCCCATTTCCTTGGCACTTATTTTGCAGAGCACTTTTGTGTGTAGAGCATGGCCATTAGGCCAAAAAACTCCATCGTGTCATCCTAACCCCACCCATCTATATATTCGCCCATTTCCTTTTCGTTGGAAGGTGAGTAGGAGGGATGTGTGGGTGGGTAAGCACTCATGTCGAACTCGGATATAAGTGCTGGGTATGAAGCAAGGTCACTGTAGAAATCGTCAGTTTCGATCTGGTACACACAGGAATCTGTCCCCATGAATGACAGTTCAAGCTTACTGCATACCTTGGTTTCATCACATCATAATGAAACTAGTACATTTATGTCTTCGACATGTCTAATTGTGCAAATCCTACATAAATATATTTATCAAATTAAATGTTTTAATGTTCCAATTTCACAAGAGATAATGTTTCGTAGTACATTGTTGTGCACTTAAATGAGTATTTGGCAATATGTTTTTTGGAATATTTTTTGAGACATACGATTTCCATACATTGATGCTTCCTCTTGTTCTCCATGAGCATCCCGTAAGAAGCATTATTCATGAGTTTGTAGAAATCCTTCTCGAATTCGTTTGCAAATTCCTTAAGCATCTTGGTATTCAGTTTGATGTAAGGCTGCAGTTGTACCTTCTGATTGAACTCTTGTACTGTATGCATTTTCTTAAGCTCTAATCCATGACTGATTACCTGCTTTTTGGCCTGAGAGGAGGTAGGGATGGCACTAGTTCACTGGCAGGAATGGGAGATCCTTGTGGTCTTGGTAGCATTCTGATGGGTAATCCAAAACTATCCCCATATGTAGCCAACATAACTATTGGCAGACACTAACATCACATCCTGATATTGCTGGCCGATTTGAAGTTGGAGTATGGAAGTGGCAGAGACATAGCCCATCCATATAAATTATTTGCATATCTACATACTGGAGGAAGGCCGGTGACATGCTGGCATCATACATGGTAGGCAAATAAATATTGTTTGCACACAATACTGTTGGATTCACTGAGCTATCCCCCCCCCTACTTCTTGGATACCAGTCATGATAAATAAATGAATATCGCAGTCGTTAAGAAGCTTAAGCTCTATATTTGTCTTCTAAAGCATCGCATTAAAAGAGAATCCCAGGCACTCATGTCCCTGACACAGTCTAGTCCGTACGTCTTCAGACACAGCCCCTGGAAATTTTCGAACATGTCGAACAACAGTTAATATAGCCGACATTTTTAAAATGAGTCCCTCACCCTCTCAAAATTTATCAGTTTACATCGCCTGCCATAGTGATAATTGTTTGTCAAATTTGGTAGAAATCGGTTGTTTTTTCGGAGATAACATAATTTTAATTCGACAAGTGATATTATTTTACAAAATGGCGGACAAAAGAGATTTTGTGTGTTAAAATTTGATTGCTGTAATATACGATTATACAGCCAAGAATACAAAGTTTCATTAAAATTAATTACCTGGTTTCGAAGACATAACATACAAAACTAAAATAGCAATTTGGCCACCATTTTAATAATAAGTGTCTGACATACCATAAACATGTCATTTAACATGACCTACTGCAGTATTGCTAGTTTTCCTTATTTTGTACTAACATATAATTGTTTAGCGAGATATTACATAAAAATGTATTTATTCGTGTGGCACTTTCTTACAAAATGGATGACAAAATAAGTTCCATGTATACACATTTGATGATTGTTGTATATACTGTCATCATACAAAAACAATTTTGGAATTAAATAAATGGTTTCGAAGTTATAACATGCTATGCTAAAATAGCTAGTTAGCCACAATTGTGAAAACAGGTGTCAGATGTACTTGAAACATATTTGTACATATCAACTGCAGCAGTACTACTTGATTTCAAAATTTGGTATAAATCTGTCATTTTTTTTCCCAGAAATTACACTAAAACTTGATCAATTCAGGTAGCGCTATCTTACAAAATATGGGACAATAGTAGTTTTTAGTTTATTTTATGTTTGTAATAGATACTGTCAGAGTACAAAATTTGTTTCAAATTGGTCCAATTGTATGGTAGTTATACCAAATGAACCTAAAATATTTGTACGTGCGCCATTTTGAAAATAATTGCCTAATAAAGTTTCATTATTTATACATTCCCCAGAATATCATAGCATTCCTTATGTGCCAAATTTAGTGAAAAATTGTTAAGTAGTTTTCGAGATATTATGTAAAATATTTAATTTACATGCAGTGTTATATTTCAAAATAGCAAACAAAAGTGGATTTTGTTTAGCTTATATGATGATTGTGGTACATACCATCATTGTTAAAAATTTGGTTTAAATAGGCCAAAATTGTAATGTAGTTATACCAAAGATACCTAAAATATTTGTATGGCACCATTGTGAAAGTTGGCACCTTATAAAGATTGTTTACTTGTATCTGCTTGGCCTATCTTAGAGTTACTTACTTGCCCAATTTGAAGAAAATTGGTTTAGTATTTATAAGAAATAACATAAAATCTGAATTTTTCAAGTGGTGCTATCTTCCAAAATAGAGGCCAACAACAATGTTCACCTCTGAATTTAATCCCTACAACTTGCGCTGTAAGTATACAAAATTTGGTTAAAATCGTTTGAATCATTTCCGAGACCTGACGTATCACTCTAAATATTGAAACTGCCTCCATTGTAAAAGAAAGTGCCAGGTGTTGTCGAAAACTGTAAAAATCTGGAAGGGGGGGTGGGGCACACATTCACAGGCAGTGATGTCCCTCTAAGTTTCATGACTCGCCATGAGAGAGTAATTGCGTCGCTATTATGTCTTCACATTCTGTAGACGAGCTGTGTTGCAACACTGTCTTATCTCAGTTGTGATAGTGGTGTTGAAGAGTGTGAACATAATCGATAATTCTTTAAGAGTGGCATATCTTCTGTTATGACAATATTGCTGTAAAGGTAAAACTACGTGCTCTTATTTTCGCAGCAATTGAGTATTATCGCTTCTTATGATATTATGTAATTAAATATCAGCATAGCTCACGTTAATTACATTCATAAATATAACGTTCTTGAAGCAAGGAATCGTCATTGTTGTCATATATCGGTATTACAAAAACATTTCGTTAATTACTAGTCATCATGCTGAGAATATAGATATTGTGACAGTCTTGCAGATCGTGTCCTTCGAATTCTCAAAATGTGCCATCCACTATTTTCACATGTGACCTTCTTGAATTAAACTAATCTTGTACTCAGTATTGAGATATGACAGTATTTAAAGAATTAATGTTCTGTATTACGTCTGTTTCAGTATGACCATTATGGCTAGTAGGCGAATGATGGTCCGAATGGTTGAGGTATCACAGAAAAAAAATATACATCTCTCGAAAACACATCTCTTCAAACTGATGGTGACGAAATTGCACCTGTTGCTGGAAATGCACCGGTTGTTGAAAATGAAGCAGAGGTTAAAACTGAGCCTGCATTACTATCTTCCTCATATGAACCGTCTTTAGATTAGAGTATTTATATTTTCTTAGTAATAGCTATCCTTATGATGATTACAGAAAATGTCAATGTGAAAACCATTAGCATTGTTCTGGACTGCTATATGTTTCAGGAAACGTCTAAGTTACCACCCAAATTCCTAATACACTTGCAAAAGTGGGTTCGTTATGTTCGTCCTCTATTTCCTCGAGTTCGTCATAGTACAGTGAGTCATCCTCAGAGGATTGTGACGATGAAATTAAAGACGAGGCCTACATACCTCGTGCTGATAGTGGAAACGATACCGATGAAGAACTATCAAACGTGCAAGATTATGTCAAGTCCACCATAACAACCACAAGTACTTCCATGTAATTTTCTACTTCGGTTTTTTTATAATAATTCGTACACTGAGAATTTCAAAGAGGCAACCATTATTAAGAAGAAGAAGAAAGTTGGCGATGTCTGTATCCAGTTGATACATGCGTTTTATTCCAGGCCAAGAGTTTCTGCAAAGAAGAAAAACGATTTTTAGACTTATTTTATGAGAACTTCACTCCCAGATGTCACAAGAAATTATAGGAAAATTGCTGTGTACCAGTAGGCTAGTAAGACTCTCTTGGACATAAAGAGCAATGTAATGAGAATGGGAACTATTGCTTGTGATGATAGTACATTTAAAAAATGAATTTATATTTAAAATCTAATAATTTTAAACATTTTTGTAAAAATTATTATTATTTTTAATTATTTGGCTGTTATACCAAGATGTACACTGTTTTAAGTTTGCTATAATGAGCAATAGTGACACAACTTGTGTTCGCCTGAAGAAAATAATTATTAACCATGCTTGTTTTTCTAACATGTGTCTATATGACGTTCTTGTCAAGTCGTTTTTGTAACAATAGTGTCATAAGTGCACATTGTGGTGATTTTGGGGCTGTGAAAGGAATCACAGTACTGAACAAAAGCATTATAATGTATTTTTCAAACTATTATATAATGTTGATTTGATATTTTGCAGCAATAAAATGATTTAACATTGTCGTAAATAATTATTACAATTGCTAAGTTAGAAATGTCTCTCCTGAAAAATCACATATTTTGAGTTATGACGATGTTGCAGTAAATGAGTGATAATAAAAATTTGCTCTCTTTTGGCAATGTTTAATATTGTTAGATAGTTTACAGAGATTCTTGAACTTTCTAGAAAAAAAGGAAATAATTCCTGAACATAAACATTTCAATAAATGTTTCGTATTGACCATAAATCACCTTAAGTCAGGAAATAGGTTATAAAATACCACATACTATAAAAAGTATTCCACCTAAAACAAAAATATTCTAATTTATGTACGAGTAATGTGTTAATAAATAAACAATAACTTACTGTTCTAACTTCACTAATAACCATACGTTCCTCTACATGGGATCAATTAGTTTTGAATTAAATTTTTAAAAGCATAGATTGTAGGTATTACTTGACGTCTCGTTGACAGCAATGACATTAGAAATGAAACCAGAGATAGTATTCGAAGCATTAACTTCGGATGTAATTAATTTAAGATTTTGAATGATTGGTTTCATTCACCTGAAATATTGAAAGGGCTGACATTTTGAAAACAATATTCTGAGCGACTTAAAACACATGAGTTTACATGGTTTACCGTAGCGATACTTGTTTGGGGAATTTAATGGAAATAGGTTGTTTAGTTCCGGAGATATGGCACAAATACATAATTTTCTTGTATCGTGCTACAGAACGAAATTGGCAAAAAACGGCTCTGTACGCGATGCTTCTAATATATACTGTCAATATACTAAGTTCGCCTTTCTGAACATGTTGTCTGACCCACTTAAATCACGTAAGTTTACATGGCCCTCTGTAGCACTATGCGCTAATGTTGACTACAATAAGGTGCAAATTTGAAAAAAAAACATCCGGATATATGGCAAAGATGTTGGAAAAATAGGATATCTGAATGCATAATTAATGCCTCTAATGAAGAAGTGTACAAAATTCGGTTGAATTCTGGTGAATTTTTTCAAAGATATAACATACAAACATAAATTATTTATATTAACACATTTAGTAAAAGGTCTGCACAACCAAAAACATATGAGTTTACATAACATACTGTAACATTTGATGGGAATCGGTTGATTGGTCCACGATATATGGAATAAAACCTCCATAATTTTCATTTGACCATCTTCATAAATTGATAACAAAAATTTATATATCAGCACATTCGAAGATTGTCATAGATAATGCCAAGAAATTTAAACTCGAGTACATAGCTTCGTAGATGTATCACACTATGGTAAAGTTATTTTACAGCCTATATTCTGAAAAAAAAAACCCGCCACACTTAAAGCGTATAAAATACTATGGACAGCCACAGAACAACTTACTAGCCAAATTTGGTAAGAATATGTTAAATCTTTCCCTAGACATTATATTAAAATGTTATAATTTCATGTGGTGCTATCTTACAATTTGGCGAAGAAATGAGGCACTTTACAGACACAAGTGATTGTTGTAATATATACTGCCAGCATACAAACATAAATTAAAATTTTTTCGTAAATAAAATATACTGAGCTAATATATATATATGTAGCCTCCAATTATTAAAATATGTGCATTACCTGATTATAACATAACAGTTTACACAACCTGCTGCAAGTCCGTTTATCTACAAAATTTGACGTGAATCAGCCAATTGTTGCCGAGAAATCATAAAAAACTTTATAGATTCTTCTGGCATATCTTAAAAATAGCGGACAAAAGATACGCCATGTAAACACATTTCATAGTTTAATATACACTGAAGAGCCAAATAAAACTGGTAAAGGCGTGCGTATGCAAATAACAGAGGTATGGAACCAAACAGAGTAACGTGATGCGGTCGGGATATAGATCGGTTACTACTGCTACAATGGCAGGTTATCAAGATTTAAGTGAGTTTGAACGTGGTGTTATAATCGGCGCACGAGAGATGGGACATAGCATCTCCGAGGTAGCGATAATATTTGGATGTTCGCGTATGACCATTTCACTAGTGTACCGTGAATATCGTGAATCCGGTAAAACATCAAACATTCGACATCGCTGCGGCCAGAAAAAGATCGTGAAAGAACGGGACAAACGAATACTGACGAGAATCATTAAATGTGTCAAACATACAACCCTTTCTCAAATTGGCACAGATTTAAATGCTGGAGCATCAACCAGTGCCAGCGTGCGAACTATTCAACGGACCATCATGAATATGGGCTTTCGGAGCTGAAGGCCCACTCGTGTAATGTTGTTGACTGCACGACACAAAGCTTTCCACATCGCCTGGGCCCACCAACACCACCATTGGACTGTTGATGACTGGAAACATGTTGCCTGGACTAACGAGTCTCGTTTACTATTGTATCGGGCGGATGGACATGTACGGGTATGAAGACATCCTCATGAATCCATGGACCCTTCATTTCAACAGGGGACTGTTCAAGCTGGTGGAGCCTCTGTCATGTTATGGGGCATGTGCAGTTGGCGTGAAATGGGGTCCCTGATATGTCTACATATGACTCTGACAGGTGATAGATATGTAAGCATCCTGTTTAATCACCTGCACCCATTCATGTCCATTGTGCATTCCGATGGACGTGGACAATCCCAGCACGACAATGCGACACCCTACACGTCGAGAGTTGCTACCGAGTGGCTCCAGGAACACTCTTCTGACTATAGACACTTCCATTGGCCACTTAAATCATCAGACATGAACATAATTGAGCATATCTGGGATGCCTTGCAACATGCTGTTCAGAAGAGAGCTCCACCGCCTCGCACTCCTATTGATTTGTGGACTGCCCTGCAGGATTTATGGTGTGAATTGCCTAATGCATACCTTCAGACATTAGTCGAGTCCATGCCACGTCGTCTTGCGGCGCTTCTGCTTACTCGCGGGGGCCCTACGCGATATTAGGCAGGTGTACAAGATTTTTTGGCTCTTCAGTGTATATGAAGCATCGATTGGCAGAAATCCCTATCCACCGAACATAACGCAGATAGGTGTATGTGGGTGAGCTTTGAAATATTTAATGAGAATGTGGGTCGTATAAGGTACGTTCGATAGATCGTCTAAAAGAAATAACATATTCACAGCTACCTTTGTTAAGATGTGCAAAGTTTAAGCACAATAAAATTAATCATCGAAAGACATGGATTGTAAGGCCCAATGGAAATTGATCGCAAACACGGATTTCTTACTACAACCAAAAGGAAATCAACTAATCAACGAAATATGTTATTTTTCAGCTTACCTACTGTACTAACAAACAAAATTTATGGTGTGAGAGAATTACCATGAACTGGGAACTGGGAAAACTCACAAGCACAACACTCTTCATATGTGTTCTAAATGTGGACCAACCTGTATAAGACAAGACTCTGCTCTCCATCTGACATTCGCGGGTGCTCGGCAGACCTCGGCACTGATGAGTGATTCACACGCTACTCTGAATCTGTCATTCATGCAATGTAAAACGAATTACTGTAAGAATGAACGAAGTTCAATTATCAGTTAACGTACATCCAAAACCTGCCGTTCCTGTAAGTAGTAGATGACTTATCTACTTGCTGATTAGTGCTGCCTAGTTCTCCGCGTTTGTTCGGAAACAGTCTAATAATAACAGTTCAGTTTATCCAATTATAATTGGTTATGCGTAAACTATGCATTTCATATACACAATGTGCGCCATTATGGTATTGTCGGTTGAAGTGTGAGACTCGCTTTGCTACTAGCAGTGGCCTGTGTTCCTTACTGCATGGACTCGTGCAGTAGGTATCAGACTGTTTCCGAGCAAAACCAGAGAATAATGCAGCACTACGCAGCAAGCAGATAAGACATCTACAACTTACAGGAACTCCAGGCTTTGCATTCAAGTTAACTGGCAATCGAAAGCCCATTCATTCTGATAGTCATTCGTTTCACATTTCAACCATTAATCGTGTGTGTTGTTTCAGTGACAGACATTGCCTCTCTATGGTGTTGTTATTTAATGGAATGCCGTTTACAAACGAAGAAGGATTTAACATGATGTTGTTACAAGAGGAATGCCATTGGAACTGCAGGGCTGCTGCCCGTTTGTACGCAGAGAGATACCCACAGCATGTCTATAACTCGTACAATGTCTCCCAGCGACTTGCATGTAACGTGCGCACAACCGAGCTAGTGCAACCAACACGCTACAAACATCGTCGAAATCAGACTAACTGTGAGAGACGAGAGGGCTGTTGATATACTTGCTGCCATGGTATTTGAACCTTATGATTCTACATGGAGGTTTGCCCGCGACTCAGGATTGTCTCAAAGTACAGTGTAGAGAATCATCGCTGATAATAGTTTACATCCGTACCATGTACAGCTGCACCAATAACATAGGAATAAAGACATTCCTAAGAGCATTGATTTCTGCAAACGGTACCTCAGGAAAGACCGTGCTTTCCATCGCAGCACGTTGTGGTCTGATGAGGCTACAATCAAGAGTAATGGTGACGTTAACATACATAATGCCTTTAACTGGTCTGCAGTCAACACACATTGGCCCTGTCAAGTGGATAACCAGCATTTGTAGAGCCTTAATACTTGGTGTGGCCTTCTCGGACTTCATTTCATAGGACCATAATTTTTTAAGGTAACTTGTATGGTACAGGTTAGGCAGACTTCCTAGAGAATATTTTGTATCAGCTGATCAAAGATGTCCCTCTAGCTATAAGATTAACACTGTTGCTTCAACAGGATGACTTTCTTGCTCACGTTTCATGCAGAGCTCGGCTAGTTGCAGGCATAATATTACTCAGAGAGTGGAGTGGACGAGGGAAGATATTAAAGACAGAATCAGAACATCATGTGGAACTCTAAACTGTGTTGAGGTCTGCCGAGGAACCATGAACTTAAGAATGAGAGCAGAGTCGTGTCTGATACAGGATTATCTATTTTTCGCTATATTTCGAACATTTATGAAGAGTGATGAGTGTGAATGAGTGTTCCCAGTTCCCATTTCACAGTAGTTCTGTCACACCATACTGGTATTTGCAGTACACCCGATTTTCTTTTCATTGTACTATGATTCCTTTGTTATTTTATTATAATATGAGGTGTTCAAGTTGTTGCCCTTGTGCATTGACACAAACTGTAAAGCGATTCTGAGCGGACAATACAGCACATCGAAATTTATTTGGACTTCGCAGAACAAGCTCTTGTTATACGGCCTTTTATGTCTTCGGGAGTCGTTGGTGGGTCTTTGTAGAACAGTTGCTTTAATGTTCCCTACAGATAAAAGTACATAGACGTTATGTCTTGGGAATGTGACGACAATTTCGTGTTTCCAGACCGACTGATCCGACGACTACCGAAAGATCTGTAAAGAACTGTTGCAATTGTCTGTGCAGAATGAGCGGGACATCCGTCGTGTCGGTACCAAATGGATTTACAAACCATGGGCAGATTAACCTTCGCAATGTGCACTACTAGTCAGCTAACAACCCACACTGGCTGAGAGATGTGGATAAAGATATACTATGATCTGTAAATGTGTGGTGCGGTGTTGTACATAAACACCTAATTGGTCCCTATTTATTTGATGGGACACTAAATAGCATCAAAGTATTAACAGTTCCTAACAGAGATGCTGGCACAATATTTGGGATAAATCCCACTGGACATAAGGCAATCCATGTGGTACAAACACGATGCATGTCCCGCTCATTCTGCACAGAGTATTACAACTGTTCTTAACAGAACTTTCGGTGGTCGTCATCGGTCTCGAATGACTAAAGTCCTTCATGTTCCCAACACTTAACGCTTATGGACTTTTATCTGTAGGAAACATTAAGGTAACAGGTCTACAAAGACCCACCGAAGAATCCCGAAGACATGAAAGGCCGTATAACACGAGCTTGTACTGCGATAAGTCCAGTTGACTTTCGATGTGCGTTATTGTCCGCTACGAATCTCTTTACAGTATGTATCAATGCACAAGGTCACCAATTTTAATATCCATTATGATATTTAATGACAAAAAGAAACATAGTGTGAGGCTGGCATTTGTTTAAACATATGTTAGCTACAGGACAGTTACTTTGGCTACTGAATGGCGCCACCTCGGGCCATTGCTCCATGTGGTGGCACAGTTTGCTTCGTCATTGACCTTACTACGATTTTAGGAAACAAATTACATCCTAACTTTCTATGTAAGCGATATCTGTTATAACCATCAAATGTGTCTATACAAAGTCTTATTTCCCCTCCATTTTAAATAATAGCCCCATATAAAAAAATAAAAAAAAAATATATATATATATATTTTTTTTTTTNTTTTTTTTTTTTGTAATATCTCGGAAAACAAACAACTGATCACCACCACTTTTGGCCATAAAGTTGTACTGTGAAAGATCATATTAATTTATGTGTTTTAAGTGAGACGAACACTTATTTTTATAACAGTGGCTATAAAATCACCTAAGCTATGTAACCGATTTTACTTTAACTTTGTACGCTGTATCTATGAAAATCATCGAATGTCCTAAAATGTAACATTTTTGACCTCAATTTATAAATAAATTCACATAAGATATTTGATATTTTATTCCATATCACGAGAACGAATAAACCGATCCCCACCAAATTGTACACGTTGTTTGTGCTACAGTAGGGAATGTAAATTATAATGTTTTAGCTGTAACAGGAGTTTTAAATTGATGTTGATGTAAAAAATTCGGCTAGTGTGTTACATCTATTAAATAATTCACAAAATTTTACCAAATTATGTGCACTAACGGTATTCATTAGAAGCATCAGTTATGCACAGAGATCCCCTTTTGCTGGCCTTTGTACAAAATTTTTCCAGCAATGGAAATTGAACATTTTGCATTTTTTCTATAGCAGTTAATCTCATTTCCACAAATTTTGCACAAAATTTGTGCTACAGAAGACCACATAAACTTAAGTGAAATTAGTGGTGTCAGACATTGATTTTCATAATGGCTGACATAAATATTTTGACGTGTTTGTCATATCTATTAAACAATTTAACGAAATTACACCAAAATTGTATACTGACAGTATTAGAAGTATCGTATATAAAACACTGTTTTGAAATTTTGTAATATTGCACCAAATATGTTATATAAAATTTTATGTGAAACCTCAGGAACCAATTAACCGATTTCCACAATTTTCCTTCGCAAAAGTAGTGCTATGCTAGACTATCTAAACTTAGGTGATTTACGTGGTTATTTTCAAAATTATTGCCCTGTAAATATTTATGATAGAGTAAACCCTATCACTCAAAACATTATATTAATTA
This sequence comes from Clitarchus hookeri, assembly GCA_002778355.1. Lineage (NCBI taxonomy): Eukaryota > Metazoa > Arthropoda > Insecta > Phasmatodea > Phasmatidae > Clitarchus > Clitarchus hookeri. The sequence continues at coordinate 98,058 of NQII01007258.1, forward strand.
CAACCGAAATTAATATTCCGAATCCTACATCTGTAACATAATTTTTACAGGCTAGCTTTTAGTACGATTTTCTCTGTTCGAGTCCTGGTGAAGACGTGTGTGTATTTGTAATTTATTGCTTCTGTTGAATATAATTTCTGGTTCCATTTCTAATAATATTGTTGTCAACGAAACGCCAAGGCCTACCTACAGTCTATGCTTTTAAGAAATTCGTTAAAAATTATTTGCACCCATGTAGAGGAATGTAGGCTCATCAGTCATATCAGTAACACTTGTGTGTAATTGGTAGTGAAACCTTACGGTGTTTATACATAAAAAACATACGGTGCACTACTCGGAAATTCTGAAGAATATAAAATGTACCCATACATTTAACAGGCAGAAAGTTAAAATTTCAAATTTTTTGCCTACTTTCCGAAGGAAATAAAGGCGTATGAGATCACTTTCCTGTCTGTGTGCCTGTGTGTGTGTATTTTATGTTACTGCGTGTTTGTCTGTCCATGCGCCAACCGAAATTCACCAATCTCGGCAAACATGCGTTATTTTGTAAGGACACCTGACTTCTACAGTTTTCGATGACTCCTGGAACTTCAAAAAGGCAACAATGTTAATATTTTGCGGTGAATTGTCTTATAAATGAAACCATTCAACCTACTTAAACTAAATTTGGTATACTGTCAGAGCATCGTGTAATCATTAAATATCGAGGCAAGTATTGTTAATTATCCTCCATTTGCAAAGACAGCACCAATACAACAAATACAAATTTTACATTTTATCTCGAAAATTATAAGTCAATTGTCACCCAATTTAGTGTGTAGGTAATACTATTATAGGTCAAGTCACCCTAATGATTAAACTTGATTAGGTACCGTCATCGGGGGTTACTTAAGCCACTTTTCAATTTGAAACATCCGCCAATCCAAGACTATTTACTATAGAGATTAACTAATTAGCTTAAAACTTGGGTATGTAGTTACTTTTTATGTTTGCATACAGGAAAGTTTTCGAAAACATGCATTTTAAAAATTAAAAAAATTAAAACATGGTGGCTTAAGTTACCCCAGTAGAAGGGGTAACTTAGGCCATTGGTAAGAAACCAATGTTCGGCTTACGATGGTTATTGATGGGTTAACAACAGCCATACACAGGACTCAAATAAACGTAAAAATAGTGTTCAAGACTTTTATTGATGGTAATAGTAGTGTTAAAAGTAAAAATTTAACAGTTATAGTGTTTAATTTACACAACACAGCGCGAAAAGTTGGAAGTAAACGTGAATTGACTTTATAGTCTGTCATCTCCCTTTCCAAAATAAAACATTTGAAATATCACTCCATAACATGTCTGGTTGTTTCCTGAATAGATCAGATATTACAAACGTTTTATATATCCGTCAACACTGAATATAAATAACGTTAATTGCACAGTCAATATAAATGAACCCTTTCGGTCCCCGTTTCCATGATCGAGGACGTGTTACCCATGAATAATTTTCGTATCGAAAGTCTTTTTTCACCTTTTCAAATGCTTTTTTTAAGTGATCTTCTATGTAATCTTGATATTTTCGAGCTCCAATAGGCCTTTGGTACTTTCGAGACATATTTTATAGTGAAAAAGTGAAAAAAGATTTATTAAATATTTATAATTTCATATAGTACGATATGACAAACGAGTACGGGTAACAAAAGCCGCTAGTTCTTGGTGGCCTTTGTTACCCCACACGTGAAACAGCCGTGAATTTAAGTTAAATTAAAAAAAAACACAATGGAAATAGAATCAATGTAGTAGGACAATAATAAAAGTATTGTTTAAGGTTATGTTGGAGAATGTTTATATTAAATTTAATTTAAAAATATAACATTGGTGACTAAATATATGTAAAGTATAAATAAATGATAAAGTAAACCTTCATAGAAATATACTTATACTAGCAAACCCGGCGAACTCCGTTTCGCCACCAGATGGCTTCGTTTTATGCAACATTTTGTTTGGAGTGTTGAGGTCTGCCGAGGAACCATGAACTTAAGAATGAGAGCAGAGTCGTGTCTGATACAGGATTATCTATTTTCCGCTATATTTCGAACATTTATGAAGAGTGATGAGTGTGAATGAGTGTTCCCAGTTCCCATTTCACAGTAGTTCTGTCACACCATACTGGTATTTGCAGTACACCCGATGTTCTTTTGATTGTACTATGATTCCTTTGTTATTTTATTATAATATGAGGTGTTCAAGTTGTTGCCCTTGTGCATTGACACAAA
>NQII01007259.1:3717-86508 GCA_002778355.1 Clitarchus hookeri
CCTAGGACTTGGGTTATTCATCTCTGCAGATGACACACCAGACAACCTTTCTCAACATCCTCCAAACAATGAAGCAAAAATAATCCTACCTGAACTTAGTCATGCGTTTTATTAATGCCGAATTGTCTACTGGCTGTAGAAGTAATGTGTTCTTTGAACACTTCCAGATTTTATCTTTCGGAAGGACCAACTGCGGGGTAAGGTGGCTACCAATGGGCCACTTAAACAAAACACCCAAATATTCCTTTAAATTGAATAACTTTCCAGTTTTTGTAGCTAAATGTGAACATTACAAATTATAGTCACTTTATAAAAAAAGGTATACCAATAGGATCTAAAGTTAACGAAATATTCTACAAACAGTGAATCCTATCTTCCTAAATGTCATGAGAACAGATGACACATAACAATGACACACTTGCTCAGAATGGGGCTTTGCTGAAACACCCAAACGAAAAGAGAGTTTGGCTCTTGCCGACTTTCCCGAAGTAGGATTTCGTAGACATCATGTTTTGGTTGCCTGATTTTCCTTTGCCATTTGCTTCTTGATTTCAGTGTATTCTAGTTTCTGCTCGTTGGGACTGTTTGTAATGACTATCGCTTTCTGTGCGTTTTTATTCGAGACTCGTCCTGGATAAATGTTTTCTGGGAATGGAGAGACCGTGACGAAGGTAGCTTGCACTTTTGATGCCAGTGTTTTACCTAATTGAGGAGATTCTGGATCACTGGTACTGGAAGAGGGCAATGTTTCTTTAGCTGAAACATCTTTGACGAATGTGCCTACTAATTTATAAAACTGTTCCCAAACCTTACATAATGCGATGACGTATTTTTTTCTTCAAATTGTATTGCTATTACAAAGTGATAATCCTGAAACACGTCACTACTGCCTAGCCAAACTCCCACTGACAGTATTTCACCACTGCAGCCATTTACAACAGAAAATACATATTCGGGGTTTTCCCTTAAAATATCCTATAGGCCTACCAATGCTTCATTAACTCTAACATTAAATAAGAGAACACGATTATGTCTCAACCAGCTCAAAATACTCGCTGCAGACGTAGAGAGTTTCCATCAGTGTGCCACTAACTCATTGATGAACTCTAAATGTCTCATTGATGAACTCTAAATGTCTCATTGATGAACTCTAAATGTCTCATTGATGGCAACTCGCACTGCAGCTTCTTCCCTGCTTGTTTAATGTACGTTCTAAACATAAGTACGGTAAAATAACGGGCATGTGTCATTCTTTAAGTGCATTTTAGTGAACAATGAAACATAATCAACATTTGGCCGATAATCTTGCTGCAGTAACACAAATAAATTATAAGAAATGTGTGTAAATCTTACCGTTGCTCAAAAGTGCCTTCCAATTGCATGGAAAAACTCGGAACTGCGATGGCACTTCTTTGCTTTCAAGGTGTTCGCATTACAATCAACAAAGCGCGCCATCTGACCATAAATGTGAAGATATCGAGGTGGCACAACAAAGGAGTCAGTCCAACGATAACATACTTACCCTAAGTGTGATCATTTCCAATAGACAGTTCTCAGTTCTTTTATAGTGTACATTTCCTCTGGATAAGGTGACTTCTTTGTACCTAATGCATTTTGATTTAAGTAATAAAGCTAGATATATCCTCTCATTGTGGTTTGATGATCCACTTCTTTTCGCTTTAATATGGAGTGCAAAGAAGTGTCATTTTCTCGGTTTTCTCCAATTCTTACATTATTATTGTATACAGCCATCGCAAGCAGTAGATTCAAATTATTGAATTATATCTTATATGCAGTCAGTGATATAACACTTTTGTATTTCTGGTTCTCAGAGTGGTGATGAAATTGTTCACACTTACTGGTAAATGCTGTACTTCGAAGTCAAATTTCTGAAGATGGTGTCTCCGTCCGGCTATTTCTTCCTCTGGGATCTTGAGTTTTAGTAACCGGCATATAGATGGTAGTGGAAATCTAAAATTGTCTTATTCAATATCGAAAGCTCTCATGAGAGTCTCGAGAAGGTCGGCAAGTGTTGGTAAAACCTGCTTGCAAAAACTAATTGGGTTCCCAGTTTCATGTCAGACTGCTATATTGGACAAGTAAGGCATCATAAATTGCATAATTCGAGATCAGTGTCGTTCCTACCAGACTTTCTTAGTTATACAAAATACATAAGTTTTTCTTGGTATATATGATTATTTCACTGGATGCTGGTAGCACATTTGACTGAAAACAGACTTCTGCGCAGCTGGTTAGCTAAGATGGATCTCTCCATGTTTACACTAACAGCTCAGTATTGTGTGCCTGCATTGCCGCTATTAATGTGTCCATACAGCATCCGAGTAAATACAATACATCCAGTCCCAGAGAATATTCAACTTGTATTATTGCTATGTAAACGTATAATTTTAAAGTCCGAGGCCACCAAACTTCAGCTGCGTTCTCCTCTTACCTTTGACTGGTGTGATCACGCCTCTTCCTTCTGCCTACAGATGGTGTCCCTAGTTTTTTTGTGACATTGGCTGGGGGAAGGTCCTGGAATATCTGCCCAGCCTGTGTCGACGGCCACATATCAAGGGAAATCGTTCATCAATATGTCATCAAATTCTTGCTTCACCGAACGTGCCTGTTACTCCGGATTATAAATAATTGTGGTGTTACCAGTTTTTGATCTAAAAAATGTATTCTGCATTTATATAGTCACTATTGAAATGTCTTCTTCGATGTAGCACAGCATGTTACTCAGGTAACTGGACAAACGTGCGAGTAATATCAATGGAATATCTATGGAATAAAATATAGTGGATTAAACGGCTATGAATTACCGATTACCTTCTGAGAATCACTACAGAAGCTATAGTAATACAAGAAGTCAAATATTAAGAGTCTTTAAAATATAATTAAATGGTGTTCCGTACCCTAACAAAGCCACGTTTAAACATAGTGTCAAAACTAAGTAATTGCAATATATTTACAGGAGGTATCTAAATTAGACCAACAAACTTAGGCAGCAGGTTAATCACGAAAAAAAAAGCGAAAACATATGTACGACCTATGGTCTAAAGTGAATTGTTAGGCCGGTACACACATTTGAAGTTGGACCTGAAGCAATAGTTTATTATAAATAGTGGAGAAAATATTCAAGATAGAACACAGTATGTCTGGATAATGTGTTACGTAATAAAGATCTGTAAACACAGGAACACCTGTCTGTCGCTATTATCAAATTATTTCATAGAAATAATGATGGTCACAACCCTTATTTAGACTTAACCTCCTGGCGCTTTAGCAAGATTGGGATTTAAAAGATTAATGATCAATCCGCATGTCACAGTTAACTTTACACATTATATGTAATTTTACACATAATTTATTCAGTATTTGTAATGAACTAGTGTTTCAGGTTCAACTTTAAAGATGTGTACCGCCAATACGATTCTATTTAGACCATAGGACGTATGTATATTTATATACAGGTTGTGTCCCATTTATCTTGACCACCCACAATAACTCCGTACCGGGGCTACAAATGAAAAAGTGTTTGATACAAAGGTTGTATAACTGGAAGGGGGAAATAATACTGCTGGGGAGTCAGCATGATAGCATTATTTATTAATGAGATACGAGTTCTAACGTCAGTTTTTAAATGGCACCATGTATATATTGGTCAAAAGTTCAATGAAGATCGTCAAGACATATTCAAAAATTTATCACTATGTACCAATCTAATAAACAGATCGTGTAAAATATATGGGNAGTATTCCTCGGTGTAAAAAAAAATAGAGTGTATAAACTTTCAGCCATTTTAATTAATTTTTAGAGATAGCTCAATGCACTCTAGTTCTACTTTTGATTACTCATGATACTATCATTTATCAGTTTGGCCAGAAATATTGTTATATTAATTAGTTAAAAAATGCTAAATACAAGTCATTATATTAATTAATAATGCAATGCCTGTCAAAGAGAATGGAGAATTGGACCACTTGAAATAATACTCATTATTCATTGTTATCTATCAAATCGCTTAAGTCAGAGTGCATTGGAAGTTTACTCATTTTAGATTAATGTTGTTTTCCTGCAGTCAGGATAGCGATGCCTATGTTGTTCTACGACTTGCAATAAATATTATTGTTGGTTTTTATTCTTTGTTATAAGGGCATTGTACTCTTGCATAAGTGCCACACCCCTTACAGCATTGTCATTAACAACCCTTAACAGTTGCACTGTCACCGTTGCTTGCTTGATGTCAGCTCTGAGTTTCCATGTTTCAGGATCGCAATCTAAATAATCTCTCGGGATATCCAGACGATGAAAGAAATTCATAGTGTTTTGTCACAAAATCTTCAATCTTCACATCACGAGAATTACTGACACTCAGTTTGATGTGCTGAAGAGGTTTGTTGGCCCCATCCATTTCACCAAGGGATCGCAGAATAGGCTTTTTTTGAACACGTAGACACATTATTATCAAAAAAGGCCAAACCTAAATGCTCTTCTCTTAAATACCATAGATGCCATTCAAATATCTTGCTGGCAACTTTAGAAATAGCAGCGTTTATCATTTCATTAGCACCAAGATGCTGCAGGAAACTGAGGTCATTAGAAGTTGCTGAAATTGGAAATAAGCTCTAAACCAAGCTCTGGTATAAATACACATAACAAAAATGCAAATGCTTAATAGTCCTTTTCTTTCCATTTTAGTGAGTTTAAATTAACCACAAAACATCCCACTTTTGCAAAAAAATGCAATGCTTTTGCCATCCATCTGTCACGATGAAGAGCATCAGGACATATTAACCATGCTTCTCGTGGAGAAATGCCTCCCAAGAAGATAATTGCAAGCTCTAAAAAATCTCCGTAATCATCTCTGACTTGAGTCTCTTGTAGCTTGTTAACTGCAAATTCTCATCTCCCAAAGCAGCCATACCTGTTGCATTGCTGGTTGCACCATCGTAAGTTGATTAATCAATATTATTCCAATAGTTTATAGTTTTTAAATAATTTAAAAATGGCTCTATCAGAGCCACAATATGTGCATCGAATAACCTCGTTGATCAGACTTGCAAGAATGAGTTATGTGGTGACGACGTGCAAGGTGGAGGAGGTTCTTCTGTAACTTTCGTTCCAAAATTTTGCAAGCTCCATTTTCGCGACGTGTGTTGCCGGCAGTATTGTCAAAGCACATTGCATTTACTTGCTGGATAATCTTCCATCCTTGAAGCAAAGTAGCCACTGCTGGAGCCTGTGCTTCTCCTGTACCTGACTGTGACTGGAACACCAACCACTGCACGTTAGCGTACGTCATGATGCTCGTGGCGTAACGGTCACATCAGGAGCGCTGCTGCCAATTTGAATAGATCGCTGGGAACTGACTCCTGTAAATCATGTAGCACAACTGCCAGTGTGTGCTGATAGTTGAAAATCGATTGAAGAGAGCAGCAAGTTTTTTTTTCCGTGACATAGCTTTTACTGTGGTTCACTGTGAATTTCAACTGACTTGAGCTGCGTGAAACTTGTCTCAATTTTTTTCTGTATAGTATAACAAATTAGGAGGATCAGACAACAACATTTCAAAACTTCAAAAATATGTATATATGTTTTCGCCTTCTTTTTTCGTGATTAACCTGCTGCCGATGTTTGCCGGTCAAATTGAGATACACCCTGTGTAAATGGATGATAGCTGGGACAGGTTTCCCTTCAAGGTCCACTCCCGCCCTCATCTAGCACGTGCGGCAGCTCTGAGGACACGTGGTGTTGACATCGTAGAGGGAATATAGAGTGGAATACACACAACATATGTACAGCAGCTACTGTCCGTGTTTCAGCAACGGACCGCTCACCAGCCGATATCACCATTAAAAAAAACTATGGTCAGGATTGAGGTTAGCGCACTGTTTACGCAAGTAAGTGCTTTCAGAAGTTTGTTACACTTCTCTGTAACTTAGTTTCGATGAAACTAAATATGTTCAAGTAAGTCAATGTATTTGATTTATTGTGAAAGGGCAGGCGTGTTAAAAATTTCTAAATTAAACAAACACGTTCATTGCTGTTGACCACTGAGATTCTCGATAGTTGTACAAGCGATCGCCGAGTCAGTGAGAAGAAAGAAATCTAGACTTAAGGCTCGTAAGCCTAAACTTTACATGCACTACAGGAAAATGACTGCACCGCCAGTGGCTGATCGAGGGAGCTACTTTAATGCTTACCAGTAAGCATTAAGTGTTAATGCTTCATATAAATGTGAGAAAACACGTTCTACATTTTCTGTTACTGTAATAAATATACAGTATGTACCGATGCTGCGTTATTAACGGTAACTAAATTTTTTCAAGAACAATTTCATTTTATCCAGTATAAAATCAAGCTCCAAGAGAACGGTTCAAGCCCATGACACCCCACCCCCTCCTTAAATCCGTCACTGTGCACCAGCAATTCGAAAGTCTTTATCCGCTCCTGGCATTGACTCGGCAACCGCCAGTACAACTGATCGCAGTGGTCAACAGTGATGAACGTGTTTGTTTACTTAAGAATGTTCAATATAACTACAATTTCATAACGAGCGCTCTCGATTGGGGAGGAGGGGTGGTGTGAGAGAGCATGGTTGTGGAGGCGGGGAGGACCCGGCGACTGGTGCGAATAGTGGGCGGCAGGGCGTGCTGGCGGTCACAGTCGAGCGAGGAGCCACAACGGCGCGCTCTGCAGTCAGTGCTGCGTCGTCGTGCAGACCGCGAGGTCTCCAGGGGCATGGTGCTCGCTCTCCTGGTCCTGCTTCTCACTTGCGGGACTAGCCGCCAACACACCCAGGTAACGCGCACTCTACACAACACGCAGCTCCTCCTGCCTTGCTCGTCCTTGTCACATACACCGCGCAACTGCCTGCTCGCTGTTTACTCGCACTTTCACAACCATCACCCCGTGTTTGACGTGTTCCGTTTATGTGTCGTGTTTCACAAACGTTTGACACCAGTGTTTACATTCAAACAACTTGGTTTTGATTAAATTCAACTTTTAGTTATATTTTATGTATAAATTATAATATCTAATTTATTACTAATATTAATAAAGACGTGGAGAAAAGAGATCAGTTGGTTTTGCCTAGTAAGAAATAGTTCTTATGCGAAATATTGTTACACTGAGCGCGCACGAATGCGATGCGTTGTCCTTCTGGTTATTTTCTAAGATTTGTTTGCATGTGGCGGAGAAATATCCTGGAAGTAGAACTTTAGCAGTACTTCGTCAAAAAAGGTGGGAATAACCACGAATGAACAATATTCCAGAGGATCGTCTTCTGCACATGTACCCAACATTGACCTGCGCAGGTTAAACACCATGTTCGCAATACATCGGACAATACATGAATGTGGCAATGAAAGACATGAGCACTACCGATGCGCTCATTTTCTCTTCAAAGGAAAGTTTAAATTGAAAATAGTTAAAATTTTACTGTCAACAGGTTTAATAATTCCTTGTTCAGTGTAGGTTCGATCTAAGTTTTGTCCAATCCGATTGGAACAATGCCTGATGCTTATTATAAGCGGGGTTTGACACACACCGCATTGATGCTACCTGCAGTGCTCTAAACTGGCGCGCTGTGTTCTCGCAGTGCTGCTTCTATGCACCATCGTTCTATTGGTGGGAAATCTATATCAAGGTTCACTTCATAACCCGCAAGTCCTTATCTACAACGTGACCTGTATATTTCGGCACGGAGCTTGAAAAAGCCGCCCTTAGCTATGTCGGAGTGCTCCTAAACAGCATTACTAATGTACGTGATTCCCGGCGGGGTCGACAAGGATATTCGTATCCGTGAAACGTGGCAGACGTTACCATTGGCCAGTGGGGTTTTTTTTTTCGGGGCACACACACTTGTTTCACCACCGTGTAATTTCGACATTGCTCCATCTCCACCCCACGTCACCTTCATTGATGTGAATTAATTTCTAGAAAACGGTGGCATGTAGCTTAAAAAAAAATATTGAACTTTTGTTCACCGTGTACGGTAGATTACAAATCCATAGGGAACAACAAACAGAGTGGTAGAGTTACATTATTATTTGCACAAATGTGCTGCCAACCCCCTCCCTTTTCATGGATGGGGGTTGGAATTGGAGCCCATATTTTTGTGCTTGGTAATTCGTCACTTACTAATGCAGTATCCAGAAACTCAGACATGTATCGTTCATTCTGGCTGCGTTACTAGCAAAAATATCTGCTTCAACTACACTTTCACGGATCGTTACACCCCTTCGGAATTGATTTAGGCTTTAGGTCGTGTATATATTTCCGACCTATTTTTCGGTGTGAATCACCTGTCAAAGTTTGTCGGTAGAGTTCAGTTCCACCCTGTATAGTGCACACGAGCAGTTGTTATAATATTTATGACATATGCAGCTATGCGCCAATAATTACCTCATCTCTCACATAAACTGAAACCAATTTGTACTCGTAGATTTTCTTTAATTCCGTAGTTTTTCAAATCGTTAATTAGTTTATCATTCAAATAAATATATTATATTCGCGGCATCAAACATTTGAAAAAACACGCAGTTTATGACGTGTTGTTTCCTAAATACGACACGTATCACAATCCTTCTGTATTTCTGTTAACATAAAAGTACCTTATTTTTGGTTAAATTGATCTTTCACTTATATTTTATCTTAGAATTATAATATTTTATTTGGTAATAATGTGAATAAAATAGGGAGAAAAAAGGTATGTTGGTAATGCCTAGTAAAAAATAGTTATTATTGAAAATATTTTTACATTGAGTGCGCACGAATGCGGTGCTTTATCCCTTTGGTGTAGTTTTCTAGAATCTGTTAAACTTCTTTTTCACGAGGTGGAAGAATATCCAGGAAATAGAACTTGAGCAGGGCTTCAGAAACGTTGGAAGTAACCGTGAATGGAATACACAGTGCAAACGGAAGTCGGTAGGAATAAAGATGAATACAGAAAACAAATATAGTAATCTCATTGGCCGACACTACGCTGCCTATGCGGTATGTTGAAGTTGGGTCAACTTCGCGCATGAAAAGTTAAACTCGGCGTTGCTCTTCGCTGTGTGGACGTGATGGTAACGCAAAGTGAATGCAGCGAACTCCACGTATATATACCAAATTCTGTCTGTTAGGCCTAACTTGGAATGTATACATTTTTTGTAAACATATTTATAAGCCTTTATTATTAGGAAATACATAAAAATATTTTTTTTATGCTCACGTCTACATCACATACGAATTGCTAAACGCGTTGTGGTGCGTATTAAACAATACCATAGTACCGTAAAGAAGGTGAGGTCAGATGTAAATAGTAGATATTAAGAAGTTCAGTGTTAAAACTGCCTACATAGGGGAAACATAACCACCTTGAATATAACTATGTACGTCAAAATGGTCTTCGCAAACAGAATTATTTTGGTGAAACATCTTCAATGTCTCGCCTAACCGCGTTAAACCAAGTCTTCCTGTTTGTTTCGTTTTTTTTAACTAACAAATATTGTACTATGTGTTTTGCGAGATGCATTAGTACACTGCGGTACAATAAACCATCTCGATGATTTTGGTATACTTGACTGTTTATTTTCTCTTTTCATTACTTCAAACAATTTCTATTTAACCAAATACGCATCACCGCTGAAGTAAACAAACGCGGCGGCCGAGGTTGTATCTGACTTGTGACGTCACGGAGTGAGCAGGCTCGACAGACGCGTTTTGGCGGGAGTTTCAAACGTAAAAATTTCATTAATAACTTTTTCAAAACTAATTTTTAAATCGTGATATTTTGTAAATACATTTCTATCACATAAGTGAATGAAAACCAAGTGCCAGCAAAAAAATGTGAATGTTGCATATTACTCCGCGCAGCTTTACCTGCTTCCTTCGCCCGCTCAAAGTCCGTATACGTTCGTGGGCAGAGTCCCCCCCCCCCACCTGGCTCCTTAGGTACTGTATGTTCTCGCTGGTCAATCCTTTAAAATAAAATTCTCACTAATATTTCTTTTCTCCACACTTAATTTATTTAGTAAAAAGTTGAACGTTATATTTAAAAAGGAAAAGGTTTTAAATATAAATAAACATATATTTCATTTTTATACAGGTATGTTTTAATTAAATAATTAAAAAAATTATATATATATACGTAAAATTAGTCTTAAAAAATGGTTGCCTGTAAAGTCGGTTTTACGGGCGAAGATTTTACGTGACAACGTAGTGCTGCGCGCGCGNTACCACCACGTAATTTCGACATTTCTCCATCTCCACCCCACGTCACCTTCATTGACATGAATTAATTTCTCGAAAACGGTGGCATGTAGCTTAAAAATACAATACGGAACTTTTGTTCACCGTGTACGGTATATTACAAATCCATAGGGAACAACAAACAGAGTGGTAGAGTTACATTACCATTTACACAAATGTGCTGCCAACCCCCTCCCTTTTCATGGGTGGGGGTTGGAATTGGAGCCCATATTTTTGTGCTTGGTAATTCGTCATTTACTAATGCAGTATCCAGAAACTCAGACATGTATCGTTCATTCTGGCTGCGTTACTACCAAAATAATATCTGCTTCAACTACGCTTTCGCGGATGGTTACACCCCTTCGGAAATGATTTAGGCTTTAGGTCGTGTATATATTCCCGATCTATTTTGTGGTGAGGAATCACCTGTCAGAGTTTGTCCGTAGAGTTCAGTTCCACCCTGTATAGTGCACACGAGCAGTTGTTATAATATATAGGACATCTGCAGCTATATGCCAATAATTACCTCATATCTCACATAAACTAACACCAATTTTTACTCGTAGATTTTCTTTAATTCCATAGTTTTTCAAATCGTTAATGCGTTTATCATTCAAATAACTATATTATATTCGCGGTATCAAACATTTGAAAAAACACGCAGTTTATGACGTGTTGTTTCCTAAATACGACACGTACCACAATCCTTCTGTATTTCTGTTAACATAAAAGTACCTTATTTTTGGTTAAATTGATCTTTCACTTATATTTTATATTATAATTATAATATTTTATTTGTAATTAATGTGAATAAAACAGGGAGGAAAAAAGGTGTGTTGGTAATGCCTAGTAAAAAATAGTTATTATCGAAAATATTTTTACATTGAGTGCGCACGAATGCGGTGCTTTATCCCTTCAGTGTAATTTTCTATAATCGTTAAACTTCGTTTCCACGAGGCGGAAGAATATACAGGAAATAGAACTTGAGCAGGGCTTCAGAAACGCTGGAAGTAACCGTCAATGGAATATACATGCAAACGAAGACTTGGTCTGTTGCAATCGCGGTATAACACAACACACAGTGCAAACGGAAGTCGGTAGGAATAAAGATGAATACAGAAAACAAATATAGTAATCTCATTGGCCGACACTACGCTGCCTATGCGGTATGTTGAAGTTGGGTCAACTTCGCGCATGAAAAGTTAAACTCGGCGTTGCTCTTCGCTGTGCGGTATATACGTGGACGCGATGGTAACGCAAAGTGAATGCAGCGAACTCCACGTATATATACCAAATTCTGGCTGTTAGGCCTAACTTGGAATGTATACATTTTTTGTAAACATATTTATAAGCCTTTATTATTATGAAATACATAAAAATATTTTTTTTATGCTCACGTCTACATCACATACGAATTGCTAAACGCGTTGTGGTGCGTATTAAACAATGCCATAGTACCGTAATGAATGTTAGGTCAGATATGAATAGTAGATAGTAAGAAGTTCAGTGTTAAAACTGCCTACATAGGGGAAACATATAAACACCTTAAATACAATTACGTACGTCAAAATGGTCTTCGCAAACAAAAAGAACTAATTTTGACGAAACATCTTCAATGTCTCGCCTAACTGCGTTAAACCACGTCTTGCGTTCGTTTTTTGTAACTAACAAATATTGTATTATGTGTTTTGCGAGATGTACTAGTACACTGTGGTACAATAAACCATCTCGATGATTTTGGTATACTTGACTGTTTATTTTCTCTTTTCGATACTTCAAACAATTTCTATTTAACCAAATACGCATCACCGCTGAAGTAAACAAACGCGGCGGCCGAGTTTGTATCTGACTTGTGACGTCACGGAGTGAGCAGGCGCGACAGACGCGTTTTGGCGGGAGTTTCAAACGTAAAAATTTCATTAATAACTTTTTCAAAACTAATTTTTAAATCGTGATATTTTGTAAATACATTTCTAACACATAAGTGAATGAAAACCAAGTGCCAGCAAAAAAATGTGAATGTTGCATATTACTCCGCGCAAGCTTTACCTGTTTCCTTCGTCCGCTCAAAGTCCGTATACGTTCGTGGGCAGAGTCCCCCCCCCCCACCATTCCTTAGGTACTGTATGTTCTCGCTGGTCAATCCTTTAAAATAAAATTCTCACTAATATTTATTTTCTCCGCACTTAATTTATTTAGTAAAAAGTTGAACGTTATATTTAAAAAGGAAAAGGTTTTAAATATAAATAAACATATATTTCATTTTTATACAGGTATGTTTTAATTACATAAATTTAAAAAATTATTTATATACGTAAAATTAGTCTTAANTAATTTAAGACGTTGTCACGTCAAAAATTTAATGTGCAAGCCAAAACATGTTCGTAAAAAATTATTAGCTGTCCTTGACGTTCGATCTGACGCAGTAGAATGGGAATGTTCAAAGTGCCTTCTTGCAAGTTAAAGTCGGTCGTGGACGAACCCATGTTGTTGCCAGCCGGTGACGTCACACATGGACGTTTGCATAGGCACGCTTCACAGTTCGATGCATGTTCTCCAGCGTTTTTATACATCGTGGTGTCAACACAGTGACTGCTGCACGACCTTCGACGTTTAGTTGGGGCCGTGTGAGTCGAAGCCTCGCTGGTATTATGTTGCCGACGTACGCAGACCTGGGTGCCGCAGTCAGCGGCGTGAATTCCGGTGGTCGTTGGAGGAGGGTCGACCTTGCCTCTACTCGAAGTTGCTGCGAATTCCAGAACCTGGTCCACGGTTGCTGGAAGAGTAGTATCCCGTTTCGTGTGATGAACCACGCAATTCCCAAGAGTATAGCACGTTATTAACTGTTGAGTAGGCAATAAGTTATTTTAGAGTCGTCCGGATGGGACAAGACGTACAGGTTCTCCGGATGAATGGCGTCATCTTGCTCCCACGGTGACTCGTGCTCGACTGGGCGAATAATTTATTTTCGGGTTCGATTTATTTACGTAATTTTTTTTCGCATTGTGGAATGACATCTATAGACGTGACTGCAACGTGATCAGGTCTCTTCGTATTCCACACAGTCTAGATCACGCATAGGACCTGCAACTAGTGTTCGCAGCGACTGTTGAAGATAATTTCGCATCTTCACCAGCACACAACTGCATGTTTCTCCGACTCTGCATCGTGCGAAATCGCGCCTGCGAGCTCTTCTCGGACGCTGGCTGGCATACGAAAAAAAAAATGTGTATGCTACGAGATATGCAACAGTGTTTATATATCCGTGATATGAGCATGCAACTCGTAAAGTAACTGGGCGTTTTCTGAAGAGCTCAGCAAAGAACTCCGATCCGTTTCTTTCGTCATTTTACGAAGGGAAGGACAACCATGATCGTCCTGTACGTCGATTATTTCCAATTCGTTTATGCAAAAATTACTTAGCCATTTTTTCTGCTCGGGCCCCGCCACATAAATCGGTCCTCGCGGTTACTACATCAGCAAGTCGCTCAGCACGTTTCCCACCTGATGGTACGGAATATTGCCTTCGTCCCAGCACAGTCCGTGGTAGTACTTGGTCAACAAGGCGTTTGTTTTCTTGCTCTTGTCGTCCAACAGTTTCCATAGATGTGGTTGAAAATGGTACCTTGGAAATAAGGAAGTTTTATTTTTCCCCGGGGATTTACTGCAGATCGGCAATCGCATGGTGGAAATCACGCAGGGATTGAGCGAACTTTTGTTTCGAAGGCGCCCTGGGCAATACACCGCATCGGCTTTGCGAAAGTACAGCCTTTTGTTTAAGAAAAGTCGCGCATATTACGCCGAGAATAACCCCGCATCGCAAAGACTTAGACACGGCGCACGAAAAATGCTCCATTATAACTGGACTGTTTCCTAGGGTACGTGAAATGAGTTGGTACGAGAATGAGTTAGTAGGCAGGCTGNATGCTCCATTATAACTGGACTGTTTCCTAGGGTACGTGAAATGAGTTGGTACGAGAATGAGTTAGTAGGCAGGCTGAGACTTCAGATTGCTTCGCAGGCAGCAGGAAACCGCTCGCACACGAACGAAATAATTTCCATTATCGAGGAACTCGCGGAGGCGAGCTACATTTCGAAATGAGCAAGTATGCAGTTGCTGACGAGCTGCACGNATGCTCCATTATAACTGGACTGTTTCCTAGGGTACGTGAAATGAGTTGGTACGAGAATGAGTTAGTAGGCAGGCTAAGACTTCAGATTGCTTCGCAGGCAGCAGGAAACCACTCGCACACGAACGAAATAACTTCCATTATCGAGGAACTCGCGGAGGCGAGCTACATTTCGAAATGAGCAAGTATGCAGTTGCTGACGAGCTGCACGNTTCCATTATCGAGGAACTCGCGGAGGCGAGCTACATTTCGAAATGAGCAAGTATGCAGTTGCTGACGAGCTGCACGAATACGCTAGGACAAATAACCCACGCAGAAAATACGTCATGAAAAGGCTGGACGATACTTTCCAATCTGACCTCATCGAAATGCAAGAATTTGCTCGCGTGAATGAAGGTCACCGCTACATTATGACCATAATCGATACTTTTTCCAAGTATGCCTGGGCCAGGTCGCTCAAGTCGAAGAATGAGCGCGACATCACGAAAGCCGTGGCGGATGTGTTGCGCAAAGGACGCGTACCGACAAATCTCCACACCGACGATAATAAAGAATATTTTAATGCAACTTTTCGTACACCGATGAAAAAGTATGGCATAAATAATTATTCTACATACTCTGGCNTAAAGAATATTTTAATGCAACTTTTCGTACACCGATGAAAAAGTATGGCATAAATAATTATTCTACATACTCTGGCCTCAAGGCCAGCATCGTATAGCGTTTTCAAATGATGCTCAAAGTTAAACTGTGGAGACATATCACGGCGAACGGAAACTACAAGTGGTTGGATGTACTCCCAGAACTCCTTCGCGAGTACAATTCTACTGTTCATTCTACCAATCGCATGAAGCCCGAAGATGTGAGTAACGATTCCTTTGTTCGGACCGTGTGTGCTATTCCCAAAAGGAACTGTTTTTTTTTACTGTTTGTTTTTTTACATTTGATGTGATCGACATTATAAATATGTATTCTGTTATTTATGTTCCGCATGCGAAATATTCCAAGCCTNTAAAGAATATTTTAATGCAACTTTTCGTACACCGATGAAAAAGTATGGCATAAATAATTATTCTACATACTCTGGGCTCAAGGCCAGCATCGTATAGCGTTTTCAAATGATGCTCAAAGTTAAACTGTGGAGACATATCACGGCGAACGGAAACTACAAGTGGTTGGATATACTCCCAGAACTCCTTCGCGAGTACAATTCTACTGTTCATTATACCAATCGCATGAAGCTCGAAGATGTGAGTAACGATTCCTTTGTTCGGACCGTGTGTGCTATTCCCAAGAGGAACTCTTTTTTTTTACTGTTTGTTATTTTACATTTGATGTGATCGACATTATAAATATGTATTCTGTTATTTATGTTCCGCATGCGAAATATTCCAAGCCTNTTTTACATTTGATGTGATCGACATTATAAATATGTATTCTGTTATTTATGTTCCGCATGCGAAATATTCCAAGCCTTGTTGTCTAACCTGAAGCTGACAATGAATGGACGGTGCAGACACTTCTATACGTCTTAGTTCCCCTGTGCGCTGGCTTTAGTTTCGTTATGAAGGTGTTTGGAGTGCATGTGACGGGAGTTTTATTTTTTTAAGGAATGTTTTGTCTTTTTTCACGAATCGGTATGGTAACGGGTATAATATTTTTCATCAGTATGTTCTGTTTGTCCGCGTCAGTATGTTATGCCTGTTTTTCATAAATCAGTATGTTATGTCTGTTTTTCATAAATCAGAATAGTAAAGTGTAATATGTTTTCCATCAGCAGGGTAACGGGTATATTTTTTCTCAATTGTTGAACGTGGATCCTCCTGTCAGTGTGCCCTCGTGTGTATTCTCGAATGAACTAAAAATAAAAGTATGTTTCTTTTTTCCGGCATATTAAAGTTTGTATGATAAAATAAACACACATTCGTGAATTCTTTTTGCAATGTATTAAAGTTTTACATGATAAATGAATAAGCAATCAATCTCTGTTGGAATAAAAAAATTAACGTAGCAAGTGTGAAGCCACCGCCGTAGGCGAGCTCCTCGCCTCCTTACCCAGCCTCCCGGTGGCCCGCCCGCCCACTGCGTGATCAGCAGGAAGAGCAAAGTACACTTTATGCACGGCTGCCAAGTGGTGAATACTGCATGTGGTGCCAACCTTAACTCCGGCCGTCTCTGCCACTGCTACGTGGCACATATAAAGATAATTTTCGAGGCCACCTTCATTTGCAAAGTGTTTTACCCCTTATCCTTAATTTACTTTTTAAATAATTATGTTCATACACACAAAATATATCATACATTGTTTTAGTGACGGCTAGAGTCTCATTGATTTTTTCCTCTTTAAATTATAACCAAACTGATTTACTAAATATTGTTTGTCTTTACCAATNGCTAGAGTCTCATTGATTTTTTCCTCTTTAAATTATAACCAAACTGATTTACTAAATATTGTTTGTCTTTACCAATAGTGTTTTTTAACTTACGTAAGTAGCACACAACTAGGGATAAAATAAATATTAAATTTTTTTTTTTTAACATTTATTTATGCACGTACATCACAATATGTATTATTCTTCTTCTGAATAATACAAGGAAAACTTTTTTACGCGTGTTTCTTCTCCGAGTCTTGGAAAGGCATTACATACGTAATTTTTTTTTATGTACCACGGGTTATCATTACTCCACAGCAATATCTTTGATTTTGGCACTCGTGAAGTCTTGTGAGATACGTCTCGACGAGCTGTCGAAACGGCGGGCAGCGGCAATGCTTGAGAATGTCTACAAAGTTCGTTCCGATGGGGCACGCATTGCGAATCGCTGACTCTTGACGTCTACCAAACACATACACAGGGTAATAGGGAATTATGGCAGAGCCCAGCATAACAGTTAAAACTTGAAAATAGTTAAAAATGTTTCTATGACTAAACTATCTAGTGGTATTTCATGATCATCCATAGAGGTGTAAATATCTTGACAAAAATTATCTCAATCAAAAATCCAATATGTCATGAAAAAAAAAGGAGGGGGGAATTCAATGGCATCTCTGTTTAATAAACCGTAGGTATATGACATGTAATCTGTTTGAAAATGAAATGCGTAGTAATGTGTAAGTAGTGGTCAATGTGGATCCCGGCAAGGGCATTCTCCGGAATGCTGCAGGGACGTAGGATGCAGGCTTCCCGGCCATAGGCACTCGGACTCATAGTGCTAAGATATAGTCCAGAGCACACTTAAGTCGGCTGCGGTAGTTCGACATAGTTATCACGTGAATAACAAAACGCGGCGGTGACCCTGCAGGCTACATACCTCGTGTCTTTGTCTCCGTGAGACGGCCTGTACTCAGGGGGCGACCTGGGCAAAATTATTAGCTAAACTAGTTTACATTCCTGCGTCCCTGCCCACTCGCGATAACGTCCTGCGTTCAAAAAAAAAATGGCTAAACCCACTTCAAAAAGCCTGGAATTAAGATTCGTCCGGTAAACTGACTAATCACTAGAGAGTTATAGGCGAACTTATTAATCATGCCCCTCAGTGTAGCAACGGAACAATAACCTGCTCAGTATCTAGGCCTTCTAAATAAACACAAAAATAGTAAACTGAAATTCTTATAAATATGCAACCAAATAAAATAAAAAACAGGAAAATATCCAAGCAGTTAAATTAATTCAACAAATAAAATAATTACTGTTTACTATAAAAAATGACACAAAAATATTGCATATGGTATCACATACATAAATATCTCATTAAATATTCTGCTTAGGCTCAAAAGCATGGCGTTACAAAACGTTCCATATATATATATATATATATGACTAAGCATCAAGAAAGTAAAAATATATTGGATGTTTGGATTATTACCTACACATTNATGACACAAAAATATTGCATATGGTATCACATACATAAATATCTCATTAAATATTCTGCTTAGGCTCAAAAGCATGGCGTTACAAAACGTTCCATATATATATATATATATATATATGACTAAGCATCAAGAAAGTAAAAATATATTGGATGTTTGGATTATTACCTACACATTTAGTGGTTATCTAAGCAAAGGTTTGAGTCTACAATAATATTACGCTACGAAATATTAGGAGTTACACACAACACGCGATAGACCCATTACAAAAGACTAAGGACTTACTAACGACACAAAATAACTCAGGAAATGTCTCCTCAAGTTCTGGGTCCCCGAGTAGCAAGTTCACGTTCACTTAGATACAAGGGCGATTGATGTAGGACTTGGGTGTTGCGCCATCACAAATTGTCTTATTTCTACTGGAACGCGAGAAACTTCCCGCTGCTCCAGTTCGTTAATCTGTGAACAACGCGAGATACTGTCGACAGTAACTTTCTTCTTCGAGAAGTGAAGGAACATTGTGTGTCAACAAGCGTTCCGCTCTGTTTTGTAGAATTGGCGCATTGAATACAAACAAAAATGTTCAAGTCTTCCTCTACCGCAATATGAGACAGTAAATGCTGATAAAAACTAAATTTGCAATCTGTGAGCGTAATCCACTTCTCGAAGAAGGAACAGTTACGTCGACATCAGTCTCACGTGGTTCACAGCTTGACGAACTTTTAAACGTGACAATTTGTGATAACGCAGCACCCAAGTCCTACATCAGTCGCACCTTTGTCCTTGGCCTTGCTACTCGGGAACCCAGAACTGCGGAGACATCAGAATCTCCTCTAACTCTTCCAGAAGCAGTTTTACACTTGTGAATGAGCGTGCCAAGTTGCTCAGAGAAGCAAGTGCGGGGAATAAATCGGCCCATGACCTGTAGCGAGGAACCATTCCGGCATTCGCCTGGAGGTATTTAGGAAATCTATGGGAAACGGAAGTCGGGGTGGTCGTACCTGGACTCGAACCCGTGTCCTCCTGAAGGCAAGTCCAGAGGTTTGCCACTACGAAGCCTCGCTCCGCGTGTCTGCACCGTAGTTAAGTTGAACATAGTTTGTAACCCCTCCTGCCAACTAACTTACCGATACTAAATTATACATTTTAAATCAAATAAGTTACTTTTTAAGCTTGCCTATCGCCATATGCTACGCGCAACAGCAGTGCGCATCTGGGCCGCGCCAACGGTTGACAACGCAACGCTCGCTGCACCGAACATCTCTTTTGTTCGCAGCAGCCTTGAACGAAGAATGCTCACGCGCGGATCGACTGGCAGTACGTCAGTGTTTGTAACTCGCCGACCAACTCCACAGTTCGCAGCGGAGCCAGGCGGCGGCCATTATTTCATATCCTTACAAGAGGCGGATACCTCACGTTTGAGTTCAGTGATCTTTCGAAGCACGCACTAAGTCAGATGCCAAACCATGCCGCGGTGAAGTAGAAATATGTTTGTAGCCGTATATCATTCCACAGCAAATACAATTTGGGAAACATGCACCATGATTTTTNACGATGCCAAACCATGCCGTGGTGAAGTAGAAATATGTTTGTAGCCGTATATCATTCCACAGCAAATACAATTTGGGAAACATGCACCATGATTATTTTTTTTACTTCTATTAATGTTCTGGGCATTTATTTAACTCATTTTTCCTACGTTCATTGACAACGTAAACTTTTGTCAGCCAAATTAATTAAACATATATTTTCACACATTTTTACATACAGCTTTCCAACCAAGTATCTGTACCGTATGTCCATTGTTTTTTTTTTCTGAAGTAGTTTTCTTTTCAGGCAGGCTTTGTCACTAATTCATCAATATTACAGCATGATGCAAATTCGAGCATAAGAAAGTAAATTGAAAACAGCTCAACAGATGTGGGTGAACTCGCGTTTAGAATTAGGCGTGTGATTCACATAAATGTATCCATTCATTCATAAATGTAGTCAGCTTTTAGTTTAAGGATCCACATGGCATATGTGCAAAGTAAAATGCAATGTACTACACTCTAAATCTGAATCAGTAAATTGAATCAGTATAATTATTTTACTGAATCTTTAGTTAATGAGTTGTATACTGGCGAGTCACTGGAATGCACTAAGTGAGTGCACTAAGTGAGTGCATAGTCGAGCACGATTACCACGTGCTGGAATGCGGGTGACTGCGCCGGGAATGGAACCCGGTTCGCCTTGGTAGGAGGCGAGTAGTCTGGCCACCACACCACCGCGGCCCCGGAATGCACCGAGGTTTCACTGCCAGGCGAGTGCAGTTCACTGATTCAAGTGGAGCAGCGAGTCAAGAGAAAGAAATACACGCGTGTCTTATTCGAACCAAAAAAACCCCGTGCCGTAAGCGGGTGTGCAACCGTTTGTATTGCGAATGTAGATAGTTGTAGTGTCGGATTGCTCGCCTCCGTCCGAGGCGAACCAGGTTCCATCCCCGGCACCGTCACCCGCGTTCCAGCACGTGGGAAACATGGCTGACGTTGCCGGTGGCCGACGGGTTCTCCAGGGGCTCTCCCCCTCCCTTGCATTCCACCGCTGGTCCATCCTCACCTCACTTCACCTCGCTGGTAAATCCCTACTAAAGCCTCTCAACTCAACTCGATGTACTAGTCCTGGGAACGCCCACCGTCGTTGAGAAATTTCATTTGGTTTATGTTGCGCGCAAGAATTTCCTTCTGTTGACATCTAAGAAATGACGTGGGGGTAGGTCGACAATATTTTAAAAAAATTATACGAAGTTCCATATCAGGCTGCCTTTTTAATACAAACTTACAGCGCGCAGCGTGTCTGAAAAGTTACAACTCCATGTAATAAAATGTGGCATATGATATAAGTATCAAAAAGGGAAGGAAGTGACGTANCAGGGGCTCTCCCCCTCCCTTGCATTCCGCCGCTGGTCCATCCTCACCTCACTTCACCTCGCTGGTAAATCCCTACTAAAGCCTCTCAACTCAACTCGATGTACTAGTCCTGGGAACGCCCACCGTCGTTGAGAAATTTCATTTGGTTTATGTTGCGCGCAAGAATTTTCTTCTGTTGACATCTAAGAAATGACGTGGGGGTAGGTCGACAATATTAAAAAAAAATTATACGAAGTTCCATATCAGGCTGCCTTTTTAATACAAACTTACAGCGCGCAGCATGTCTGAAAAGTTACAACTCCATGTAATAAAATGTGGCATATGATATAAGTATCAAAAAGGGAAGGAAGTGACGTACAAGGACTCAACAAAAATAAACTTAAAATAGAATTAATCGACAAGCTGCCTCGCAGCACCTAAAAAGGTTAAACCATTAAATACTGGAACCATTGCTGAGAGATTCATTTAAGACTAGCCTACAGTTCAAAACCCAGAGTCGGAAAATAATTTAGTTAGTGGCGGTACATGAGCGAGTAAGGGACACAGCATTTCTAAAAGATACTACTTATAACTTATTTTGTGATCTGGGCGCGCCTGCACATTCGCTCTTCTCTGAAGAGTCCTCGTGACGGCATCGCCCTCAGTTCACGCGCTACGCTCCCTTGGGCCGTCGATCGCGGATGACTTGGCAACAACGGCGTCTTGTACCGCGAACTTCAGTCGCGCGCGCCAGCGAAGTGACGCGACCGGCCGGCGACACTCTGGAACGGCGTTCTCTAATCAGCGCCGTGCAACGCACTCGCCGGCCGGAGGCGCAGCCACTAGGAACACTCCACACACTTCGTGCAGCCAATAAGAGCACGGGTATTGTCTAGTTGCGCTTTCCTTCGCACTTACTTAGTCAAACCTTTGAAAAACACCCCGTTTCTGAGGTGTTTGGTTGTTTCATACATTTGTTACGTATCACAAACGTTTTATACTTCTGTTATCTTAAAAGTACCTTATTTATAGTTAAATCTAACTTGTTTATATGTTTTAACTATAAATTATAATAGCTGATTTATAGTTAATATAATTTAAAACGCAGTGAAACTAGGTGTGTTGTAGCAGCCTAGTAAGAAATAGTTCTTATGCAGAATATTATGAAACTGTGTGCGTACGAATACGGTGCGTTGCCCCTCTGGTGTAATTTCCTAGACTTAGTTAAGCTTTGCTTGCATGAGGCGGAGGAATATCCTGGAAGTAGAACTTAAGCAGGACTTCAGGAAAGTTGTAACCACGGATGGACTATACACCGACGTGAAAACCACCGCCACGCCAGCTTGCCGCCGTGTACTGACTGTATGGCAGACTGACATAGAATACCATCCTTCCAAGCTGGTTTTTGTTTAAGCATTGCCGCGAAGAAGAGACCGACTCCCAGAGTTCATTAAATCTTGCCTGAGACGCCCCATTCGTCTCACAAGTCGTTTCAAAACCTCTAAGCAAAGTGTTGAATTAACGGTCTGGCGTGGCGCTTCAAACTATGTCATTTGACGTGGTGTTTTTGAAGCCATGCGTTAGTGTATTTTCACCACAGACTTGCAGTACTCTTTGGATTTCTAAGCAAATTGAGATAAAATTATATGTGATGTAGTTGTTTTTACAAATTATACTTTCAAAATGTTGAGTTATCAAAAATTTTTTTACGTGTAACTTTACATTTATATTCTTACATTTTTGCTCTTGTGAATCGGAAAATGCGATGAGAATAATTGTCTTCACGTTGGAATTTGGCCGAGGCTCTTGTGTTGGTAGAGGTTTACCAGGACTCACACACGCAACCGACTGCCNGTTGGAATTTGGCCGAGGCTCTTGTGTTGGTAGAGGTTTACCAGGACTCACACACGCAACCGACTGCCAGCGTTTTTTAAAATATATTTTCTGGTCTAACAAGGACACGACGACAGTTCTCGCGTCAATCATTCATTCTACAGAAATGAAACATGCACATATTATATACAGCTTGAGAATTAATTAGGGTGTTATGGGGNAAAAAATCTTGCCCCTTCAGTAAACAGTTTAATTTTAACCCTTATGTTATACAATACACGCGGGGTTTCATAGTGACTGCTCCCGCCAGCGCAGCGGTTAGGAATGGCGGCCACTTGCCTCGCCAGCAAATATTTAATCTTGGAACATTTGAGAGATTCTGTGTATATACATGACGCTAAGACCAGTTACCAGCACATTGCCGGGAAGAACATGTATGGTTGAAAATACATCGACTTGTCCTAAGCGAGCAGTTTGCCAATGTCCTAATAGGCCAGAGGCTTACTCAAAGGAAACGTTTTGTAACATACATTTTTCAAATTAAAAAAAAATTGTTGAAAGTATGGAAATCCCAGGTGCACCAACAGCCAGATAGTGCTAGAGAGCTACCGGAAACGCAAAGTCTACGTAAATGTGTCAAGTAGTTACTGATTTTGCTAACGAGCCTACTTCTCTCTACGAGGAAGCAAATAATTTTAATAGAGACATTGTCTTAAAAGCTACGATGGTTGGTAGTCATTGACCTCTCGTTGTCAGCTGTAACATTAGAGATGGAGCCAGAAACGTAGGCAACACTAGTGAGAAAATTACAAACACACACGTGCCTTACCTGGGACTCAAACCCAGAAAACCCCCTGTGCCGTAAACTGGTGTGCGACCACTTTTATTGCGAATGTACAGTTCAGAGCATCAACCGAAGTTGAAACCATCCTGTTTTGTAGGTAGGGTGTACTAAACTGAGAAATTTACAGGGCTGTTGTTTTGAAAATATGTGACTACCCCGTCAAGCCACATGCATTTAGATGGACCACAAACGTACAACTTACTGCATGAATGTGGTAGGAATCAGTCAATGCCGCTGTCTACCAGAACGATGCTCATATGCTCATATGGATACTGCCAGCATAAAAAGTTAACCTGAAATACGTTACATGGCTTCGTAGATATGGCGTATTATTCTAAGGTAAATAGGTGGCCGCTATTTAGAAAATAAGTCGGTGGCACTCTTATGGGATACACTCATTTGCAAAACAAATTATCGATCACCCTGGAGGAGACATTCCATCGCAGGGGCACGCAAGTTGGTGCGTGCACAGAACATGGTAGTGTGTGTACAGTGAACACCACAATATTGTACCACGCCAAGCATGTACTTCAGGAGGCCAACATTTGCAGGATGCACTTAGTATGGTGTTGGACCACCATAGCACGGAGACAGGTGGTGATACTGTCGGCCATGGAGGCACACACACGTCGGATGATCTCTTGAGTAATGAGCTTAACCAAGTATAGAAACTTTCACCACGGGGACATTAGCTCAATATCAATTTGCAAGGGTACTGTACCTTACTACGTTTTACCAAAATACATATTTTCTCTCTTTTTGTACTCGTAAAAATTATTATTGAAATCTTATAATTTATAGATACAATAGAGGCAAAACTTTAATTCAGCAAAAATGAGATAGTATTTATGTTAACAAATTATATGAAGCCTGTGATACACGACATATCTATGAAGCAACCAAGCACGCCATACTTGGGGAGATTTTTCAAAGGTTTGATTCAGAAAGCTTGAAGAAACCGCGAATAGAGCATAGAAGGCGAGTGTGTTCCAGTGCAGCCAACCACAGAGCACTCGAGAATACAGAGGTGAAACTGCCGCTTATGCTGCGAACTGCAGCCAACATGGCGTCATGTCGGGACAATCAGCGCCTGGTGTCCTTGCCAGGAGGCAGCACAGCTAATAGGCAATCCTTCGCAGGACACGCGGTAGCCAATCAGACACAATGCCTGTTCCCGGAGNAGTAGCCAATAAGACACAAGGCCTGTTCCCGGAGCTGCGCGCAACCAATCAGCGGACGGGTACGCCGACATCAAAGGAGCCGCCACGCAAGCTCGCCTCTGTGTGTTTACTTACTCTGTGACCAGACTGTACAGCATGCACCACTCGTTACATACGTACGCAGTCTATCCGCGGTATCTTCGCACTTTTCCAATGAAACCTTCGAGAAATCACTTCATGTACGATGTACTGGGTTGTATCCTAACAATCTCACGAATCACAAGCGCCTTATACTTCTGTTAACATGAAAGTTTCTTATTTTTTNACTGGGTTGTATCCTAACAATCTCACGAATCACAAGCGCCTTATACTTCTGTTAACATGAAAGTTTCTTATTTTTTGGTAAAACTGGAATTTTGCCTGTATTTTATCTATAAATTAAAAGGTTTCATTTGTAATTTAAATGAATAAGAACTGGCAGAAAATAGGTGTTTTGGTAACACCTAGTGAGAAATAGTTATCTTGCAAAATATAATTAGATTGAGTGCGCTCATAGACGGTGAGTTGTCCCTTCGATGTTATTTTCAAAACCTAATTAAGCTTTATTTGCATGAGGCGAAGGAATGGGCTGAAAGTAGAACTTTCTTTAGCAGGGCTTCAGAAAAGTTGGTCTATACCACACACTACTAACATTGTCATATATTTATGAAGAGTGAAGAGGTTGAAGAGATTTGGGCGGTCGATGAGGGTGAAGCGAGGTGAGTATGGAGCAGCGTTGGAATGACGGGTGGGGAAAACGGGAGATCCCCGAGAAAACTCGCCGACCAGCGGCATCGTTCGGTATGATTCCCACATGCGAAAATCTGGAAGTGACCACGCCGGGAATCGAACCCGGTTCTCCCTAGGTGGGAGGCCAGTAGTCTAACCACTACACCACCGTGGCCCCACAAGTATGACTTATGTTGCACATGAAAGAAGAGTACACCTATAGATTTCGTAATATTGTGCATACCTTTTTTGCTAGAATTTTCTTTGTTATTAGTTTTTAAAAATCAATTATGAAAATTAATTTTTANATATTGTGCATACCTTTTTTGCTAGAATTTTCTTTGTTATTAGTTTTTAAAAATCAATTATGAAAATTAATTTTTAATCTAATTTTAAGGTTTTTTATTCTTTATACTTTATAAAACAAATTTTGCAAAAAAAAATTATTTCATCAGGCAAGATGGTCATAATAAATACTCTAGATATACATTACAAATATTTTTAAAAATTCATTTTAAGTAAGTACATTTGTTTTAGTGTTAAAATGCATATCATTGACTTATACACCTATACTTGTGTATTGTGAGGTTTGCACTGTTGCGCAAAAAGTTCGAAACTATTAACTGATTGCACAAATTCCTCGAAAGCGGTAGGGTTTAAGGTAATAATTCAGTGCGATCTTTCTAAATAATTATTACGTACTGATTAACAACTTGTCAAGAAACCAATTACGCTTTCGCATCGCGTAATAGAATGCAATACAGGTTTGCCCCATTTTATTTTCTACGACGACAATGAATGGCGCGACCGTATTCGCAGTGGCTGCAGGTATTTATTCAACTAGGCGATACGCTATCCTGAAACAGTGTTCCATTTTAAATAATCTCCGCAATATTCACAATAACTCGTGTTTCAGCTCCCCCTTCAAGCACGCGTACCGCCCTTAGGTCGTGTACACGTTTTACAATTATTTACCATATATAATTTATTCCTACTCCTCTTGTATACGCCAGACAGCTCTATACTTACAATTCATACAACAGTGACATACAATATCTGAAGGCAAGAATGGAAACACAAATATTATTTAATAATTTTTTAATTAACATGTTTAGTTTAAATTTACGTTCTTCTCTGCATACATTTAGCATATTGAAGATCTGATTTCTTGACCGCGTTTTAGCCACCATTCAGAAAATAAAATATTATCAGAAAGTAAACGAAGTTAAGTCGCACAGTCGAGTATTTTTGTTTCCTCACTTTTATTAAAGGGTAATTTGCAAATAACTTGTCAATTTGGATCTTTAAAATGGCAGAACCTTTGTTTTCATTACGCAAGTTTCTCCTTTCTTAGGTAAGCACGTTTAAATTCAAACGTGAATAAAACGGTAGGCGTCAATCAGTTTTCTCAAGATTTTGTTTTACAAAATAACTAATTTTGAGCGATTAGGAAGTTGACTATATGACCAGGAGAATGGCCATTTAAAAATGACAGACTTTTATCATACTTTTTAATTAACAAATATACACATTATAACCATATCATATCTGGTTTAGAGTACCGAATAAAATAATAAATTTGAGGAGTAGAAAGTACCAATACACTTAAGTAGAATAGGCCACATACATGTCACTAAAAGCACATTGCTTCACTAAGTACAAATGGAAAATAATAAACATTAAAAATATTACTTTAATCATCATAATTACACCAAATTTAAACAAAGATAATCTGACCTTGTTATAGAAGCTAAGCACTGACAAATGATGTTCCAAAAATTATTTGTTAATGACAGCAATTTTTGTGCAAATTATTGAAGAAAAACTATGCAAAGGGGTATGCTCATCAGTGCTAACAATTGTTATAATTTTTGTATGCGTTAAATCATCCTCTCATGACAAAAATTACACTTAGCCACATCACAACCCAAGTACATAAAATTTGCCTTTTTCCTTTTTTTTTAATGATTGTAGGATTTAACACATTATAAATAATGTCACTCACACTGCATTCATTATAAAAATTGTTTGGATTTTCTTTAAAAAGATTATTTTCCTTGCTGCACCTCATCAGATAATCTACTCTAACATCTTCCTCACGAACGACATCCTTAGCAACAGCATAATATTGAAAGTAGTATTTTATTCCCTGTATCTCAACTCTTAAGACAGTCTCATTCACGATGCTACTAAGGTCAATGTTAATACTCTCGGACTTATTTGCTACATTGAAATCATCCCCGTGATCAGAGTTTGGCCCACACACTTCATAGACATTCAGTTTCTTGGTGATCTGACGATGATTT
Organism: Clitarchus hookeri; assembly: GCA_002778355.1. Taxonomy (NCBI): domain Eukaryota; kingdom Metazoa; phylum Arthropoda; class Insecta; order Phasmatodea; family Phasmatidae; genus Clitarchus; species Clitarchus hookeri. Next base: position 31,760 of record NQII01007259.1, read on the forward strand.
AGCCCACATCCACAGTGAGGGCGTTCGCCAGAGCAGGCGAGGCAACTAAGTTCTCTCATATGAAGCACAGTAGTTCCGGCTGCATCAGACACAACTTGATGAGCGCACATTGTTCCTTTAGAGGCTTTAATATCTTTAAAATTAAATCTTTGTTTCACTTCGTTAACGTCATCATTAGTAACTTCTTCCATANTTTAGAGGCTTTAATATCTTTAAAATTAAATCTTTGTTTCACTTCGTTAACGTCATCATTAGTAACTTCTTCCATAATAATCCTATCGATATTTTCTTCGAGTGCACTGATTAAAGTTGCAACGTCACGGATATCTGTGCCCTGTGAAACTAGGTTGTCGGCAGGTCGTTTGCAGGTACCCCCAATACCATCAGGGGCTCCTTTGCCGTGCCCTGTTTCATCCATGTAAAGTTTTGTACACTTGGGAACATGTCTCTGAAATGTTGTGACAACACCGTGAACATTCTTTATTACGATATTGTGTGCTCGGGTTGCCGCTCCGGAAGTGAAGTGTGTTAACAGTAGGGGAGAGTTTTCAATATGGGTTTGAGATGAACCCATATGGCATGAACACCATGGTCCAAACAATCAGATAAGGCACGGAAGCTCTCTATTCTATAAGGTGTTCTATGTTGAGAGTTTNGGAAGCTCTCTATTCTATAAGGTGTTCTATGTTGAGAGTTTTTATCATGAAGATAGGTTACCACAGTATGTAAAAAAACCTGTTTTCTTGAACCACCGAAGTGGAAAACTCGAGTATCCTCTGCAAATTTACAGTTGCAGTTTTCACTAAAGTCCATGTGAATTATAGCCTCATCAAATGGCAAGTTCTCTTTCTGATATTTCAGTGCTTCATGTTGGTACATTACTCTTCCTATGTGAGTAGCATATTCATTCACGGAATTATTATAACTGATCACCCATTTCCAAAAGGCTATCACTAATAGCATCTTTGTTCATCTTTTGAGGAGTTTTTTGAGTCCCATTTTTATCTGTGCATGTTTATTTGGAAGGTTGCCATTTAAAGTAAACACCTGTATCATTTTCCTTAAAATCACTGTAATTAATTTCTTTGAACTTAGAGATTTCACACTTCCCCAACAAATAATTTTCATTGTGAATATCGCAACATATTTTTTTGCAGAATATCACTCGGTTTTACAGAATAAAAAAGGCCATATTTATGTACAGCTTGCACAAACAGTTTTGTATTGATGTGTCGTATGCAAACACGTGTTTCTTCTTCATCGACATTCATTTTCTTCACCCACTTTGGCCTGTACCTGGTAAATGTTGAAGAACTAATATTCTCTCTTTTGGAAGAATCTTTATGCTTAAATTTTTCATGTAGGTTGTTCATGTAATCTTCTAAACACAACATTTGATGTCTGCCAGATTCACTTTTAATTACGTCATTCTTCCCAGGAAGAAGTCTACTTTTATGACCATCTTCAAAGAATGCTGTTATGTACCTTTCAGTGTTGGCTAAACTTTGTTTTTAATCCCGAACTCTACTATCACTTNTTTATCATGAAGATAGGTTACCACAGTATGTAAAAAAACCTGTTTTCTTGAACCACCGAAGTGGAAAACTCGAGTTTCCTCTGCAAATTTACAGTTGCAGTTTTCACTAAAGTCCATGTGAATTATAGCCTCATCAAATGGCAAGTTCTCTTTCTGATATTTCAGTGCTTCATGTTGGTACATTACTCTTCCTATGTGAGTAGCATATTCATTCACGGAATTATTATAACTGATCACCCATTTCCAAAAGGCTATCACTAATAGCATCTTTGTTCATCTTTTGAGGAGTTTTTTGAGTCCCATTTTTATCTGTGCATGTTTATTTGGAAGGTTGCCATTTAAAGTAAACACCTGTATCATTTTCCTTAAAATCACTGTAATTAATTTCTTTGAACTTAGAGATTTCACACTTCCCCAACAAATAATTTTCATTGTGAATATCGCAACATATTTTTTTGCAGAATATCACTCGGTTTTACAGAATAAAAAAGGCCATATTTATGTACAGCTTGCACAAACAGTTTTGTATTGATGTGTCGTATGCAAACACGTGTTTCTTCTTCATCGACATTCATTTTCTTCACCCACTTTGGCCTGTACCTGGTAAATGTTGAAGAACTAATATTCTCTCTTTTGGAAGAATCTTTATGCTTAAATTTTTCATGTAGGTTGTTCATGTCATCTTCTAAACACAACATTTGATGTCTGCCAGATTCACTTTTAATTACGTCCTTCTTCCCAGGAAGAAGTCTACTTTTATGACTATCTTCAAAGAATGCTGTTATGTACCTTTCAGTGTTGGCTAAACTTTGTTTTTAATCCCGAACTCTACTATCACTTNATCTTCAAAGAATGCTGTTATGTACCTTTCAGTGTTGGCTAAACTTTGTTTTTAATCCCGAACTCTACTATCACTTATTTTTACTTTTTCACCTTTTAAGAACGTAACAGAAGAAATGTGTCTATATTTATTCAATACTTTCTCCCGTAGGACATGAAGAAGATACGTATTTTTTTCCTTCTGATCCAGGGCCTTTTATTTCTTGAACAGATGCAGAAAGTAGTTCTCTCAGGACTTCACTCCGCAAAAGTTTTTGTTTAATAATGCTTGGCTCACTGTGCATAATCTCTTCAACTCTTACCTGGAGTAAGTTCTTCTAATCCTTTCCGACACTTAACCTACTCTTTTTTCTTCATTATGTTGTATCATTTCTTTAACTTTTCTACGTTTTTCTGTATTTTTTTATGGCGCCATTTTTCTTCAATTCACGATCTTTTTTTATCTGACTTTCTTCTCTTCTTTATTCTCAAGTGCCCTGAATGTTTGGTTTGGATAATTCAATGCTTCCTCTTCACCGATCTCCAACTCCTCTTCGCCAGAATCAAGTAGTGTGTTTGTTTGTGGAAATTTTCTTCTCTGTCTTGCAGAAGTAGTGTTCTTTGGCCATTGTTTTCGTTTCCTTCGCATTTCTCTGTCTGTCATTTCTGCTACAAGCTTAACATGTTTCTTAAGTCTTCTTTTTTCATATTTCTGTCGTGATATTTCCTTAATTTCATTAGGGCATATATTTTCCTTTCTGCTTCTCGTTTTTTCTCGAGACGTTCTTCACGACTCTGGGATTTTCTAGACATCTGAAACGATAACTTCTGCTTAGTAAAATGGCTTGTGTACATTTGACTCTGATTCCTCGAAATTGATGACAGTGTCGTATAACCTAGTATGTGCAAAGTAGGCCGATAGCTATATTCAGCAGATGTCAACCATTATTGACATCAGAATATACCAGTTATATAACTTTGAAATAAGAAATGCAGTTATGTAATTCTCCTGGTTGCTAAATGCCAGGACAATGACAACCGGGAGAATGACATTCCAGCAGGAAGTGTATGTTGCAGCCTCAATTAATAAATACAATAATTAACTAAACAGTAAAGCTGCTGCCTTCAATTACGGCAAACTAATATATCAACATGACTACGAATTTCCTAGTTTTACACACCAGTAGAAANAGCTGCTGCCTTCAATTACGGCAAACTAATATATCAACATGACTACGAATTTCCTAGTTTTACACACCAGTAGAAAGGCAGGTTCACTTACACCCAACTCGTGTCGCAACCTAACCTTATGTATATCTTAAAATGGCGTAAACATGGAAGAAATTAGTCAGGTTCACCAACCCTCAAAACTTAAGGTGCTTTATTCCGAGGGTTACAAGCTTCACTATATGAAGAAATAAATTGTTACACCTAACACCAACTCATGTCAGGAGAATGACTTAAAATCTTGGGGACCGAGTTCTGCATGCTCTAAAAACATAGTTTCTAATTATTCATAAACTTTAATGTCAAATACGTATCTTTATTAAGGTTTGTAAGTGTTTCACGAAATTATGGTTATATTTTACTATTATTACCTTGCTAACACTATACGATATTCAGTTACCTGTGGGAGGATATAGCCAGGATAATGACATTTTATACTTTCCTTTCTATAAAAATCACCTTAATAAAGTATTAAAAAAACAAAAAAAATTACGTAGAGGCATAAATAGCCGCTTCCACATCGGGAGAGGTAGAAGCGTAAGAATCTCTCAAATTATAGAAAATATAAGTTTGGGAATTCATTTTAACAAGTCATTTGCAAGTCACCCTAAAATCAAATGATTTACTGAACAGAATTTTGCAAGACAAGACATCATAAAGTTTTCTTTCATAAATGCAAAATATTCCATTATTTGCCTCTTATGGTATACAAGTATTTGAGTAATGTATTAAATGATTCATATATGTTTTATTTGNAGCTGCTGCCTTCAATTACGGCAAACTAATATATCAACATGACTACGAATTTCCTAGTTTTACACACCAGTAGAATGGCAGGTTCACTTACACCCAACTCGTGTCGCAACCTAACCTTATGTATATCTTAAAATGGCGTAAACATGGAAGAAATTAGTCAGGTTCACCAACCCTCAAAACTTAAGGTGCTTTATTCCGAGGGTTACAAGGTTCACTATATGAAGAAATAAATTGTTACACCTAACACCAACTCATGTCAGGAGAATGACTTAAAATCTTGGGGACCNTTCACTATATGAAGAAATAAATTGTTACACCTAACACCAACTCATGTCAGGAGAATGACTTAAAATCTTGGGGACCGAGTTCTGCATGCTCTAAAAACATAGTTTCTAATTATTCATAAACTTTAATGTCAAATACGTATCTTTATTAAGGTTTGTAAGTGTTTCACGAAATTATGGTTATATTTTACTATTATTACCTTGCTAACACTATACGATATTCAGTTACCTGTGGGAGGATATAGCCAGGAGAATGACATTTTATACTTTCCTTTCTATAAAAATCACCTTAATAAAGTATTAAAAAAACAAAAAAAATTACGTAGAGGCATAAATAGCCGCTTCCACATCGGGAGAGGTAGAAGCGTAAGAATCTCTCAAATTATAGAAAATATAAGTTTGGGAATTCATTTTAACAAGTCATTTGCAAGTCACCCTAAAATCAAATGATTTATNAAATTATAGAAAATATAAGTTTGGGAATTCATTTTAACAAGTCATTTGCAAGTCACCCTAAAATCAAATGATTTATTGAACAGAATTTTGCAAGACAAGACATCATAAAGTTTTCTTTCATAAATGCACAATATTCCATTATTTGCCTCTTATGGTATACAAGTATTTGAGTAATGTATTAAATGATTCATATATGTTTTATTTGGTAATAAATTTGAAAACTGTAACTAGAGTCAGGAGCTAGTGTCGCCTGCCATCGACAGTCGCGACAGAACTGCAGACAGCCTGACGGAGGACTGCACCACCGAGACTCAAGGCAATGCCACCTCTACTGTGTGTTTATGTCTCTGACAGAGAAGGACTGCACCACCGAGACTCAAGGCAATACCACCTCTACTGTGTGTTAATGTCTCTGACGGTAGCCAATACAATCGCTACGTGGCCATTGTTTTGGAATATATAACAATGAGGGAAACCAAAATAGGAAGTACTAAACAATATGAAATCTTCGTTGCTTTCAGCCTTTTATCATGTGTAAACAATTTATGAAGAACGTGAAGAAATACAAGTCTATTCAATGATACATTCTTTATTTATATAAACTTTAAGCTGTATACCCTTTGAAGTGTAGCTCGAGCCCTATTAACAGTTCCATACGAATATTCATGAAAACACACGTGGTGTGAAATAACATAGATGACAGCGGCATATACAGATAATACTGAGCTACCACCATTGTAATGAAGATATGTTTCTTCAGTGTTTAAAGATAGCATGTAGTTAATATAGCGTTTGAATATGCAACATTGGTGTAGTAACGAAGTAGTGAGAGCGTGTTGCCTCGACTTGGGAGTGTGTTCGGCAAGCACGAGGCGAGTCTGCGGGGCGTGGCGGCAGGAGCTGGGGCCTGACGGTCGAGGACCCTGCGTGGCTCAAGGACGAGCGACTGTTGCACACTTGTTGACGCTGCATCCTGCCTCTCCCTCCTCAGACACCTGCCTCTCGTGCACGGGAAACCACACTTCACACCCTAACTCATATTCAACTCTACCACGAAGATAAGTAACAGCAACTTCGACAGCTGTTTCAATTGCCCTTTCACGCCTACTTTAATGTCCTGTTTCAGGTGACAAGATGGTGCGTGATGTTTGGTTTGTGGTTCACAAACACGTTTGAAGATACCTTGGTCTTTCTTCCCTTCAATACACTGTCCACAACATTATTGATAGAAGACACGGGCTCCCAACCGCCCTCTTTATATCCTTGGCGAAACCTGGTGCTTGGCTACATGAATGATTCCATCCCTTCCTGGACGGAGAGTCTCGCCGTACTCGAACTGCTGCTGAAGGGGAGGCAGGTGATCTCGCGTCAGTACGAGATCTCCTGTTTTTACGGGAGACTTCTGCCTTGAACATTTACCTCGTCGCTGCAAGTTATGAACATGCTTCTTTGACCAGCGTTGCCAAAAATATCGTGTTGACTGTTGTAGCAGCTGATATCTGTCAAGATGTTTTACTGAAAATGGTTTTAAATCAACAGTTGGTTGAGCTACCAAAGCAGTGCCGATATAGTGTCAGAGCACTCAAGCCATTGGGATCTGATGAGAGCACGCAGTGGTCTTGAGTTCAACACTGTTGCCATTTGGGCAAATTGTGTAGACTAAAGTTAACACGTTTTGCCCTATTATACATTACACATGACTTTACCAATTTACAACCAGTGAAAGGTTCAGCCAACCAAATACTGGTTTGTATACGGCCAAAGATGCATTTTCCTGCCCCAACAAAGTAGTTTGTTGAGCAAACAAAACTTTAAAACAACAAAATGGAATTTGTTCGTCTAACAAAATACAAGTTTCAATAAAAAAACATTCGTGTTGGGCCAAAAAAAAAAAATAGACTGTCAACAAAGGATTTAGTTGAATCGACTGTATATATTTGTTGGGAAACTCCTTGACTATTTTCGTTCGAAAATACAGCCCGAGAGTTCGTTTGTATTTGTTGTGACAATTAGTATAGTAACACTGTTAGTGCATTTGTTGCTGCTCAGTAATAGTATAAATATCCTTATAAAACAATTTCAACAGGAAACTAAAACTTGAAATATTTATTTACGCACATTGTCCAGTATTTGTTATGCATCTATTTAAAAACATTCGAATCCTACCAGTAATCGTTTTAGCTGAGGTTGCGAGGGCGTAAGGCTAGAATGTAAACGCTGTTGGGTCGAATCCCGGTCAGGCTTCTGTCTTTATTATATTAACTCAAACTGTTTAATGTACGTAGAGCCAAACAAATCATCAGTTGTCCCAACCAATTCTTCGTTTGGGGCAACCAAATAAGAACAACAAAATAATTTGGTTTCTAGAACAAAATATTTAATTGCCCCTATACAAGCAATTTATTTGGTTGCACCAAACAATCTTTGTTTGATTTAACAAAAACTAATCCCAGCCTCCAACAGCCTACCAAAATATGGAGCGAAGAGTGGATCAAAATGCCACTGGATACCATTCTTGATCTTGGTAGATATCTCAAACCGATCGATAGTTACGCACAATGACCTCAAATGCACAAATAAACTGTGTGGCGCTGTTACAACTAATCGGTTGTAATACACGCAAAAATGTGAACACAGTACTTGAGCCACACAGTACTCATATCAAACCCTGAGAACCAACTGTTTTTCCTGTAGTTCACTTACACATTGGACATGTCCTTTGTCTTCCTCCCCGTCAGTACATGGCTATCCCGTTTAATTTACACGTACAGATTCACAAAGGTTATAACGCTAATTAATTAAGTCATGATCAACTCATCCCCATTGCAACAGTTATTAAATCTCTACCCTACAACCTGGGATTTTCATAAAACACTTCAAATTATTTCACTGACGGTAGGGTACAATTGCTCGCGACCAGAGTTGGTGCATTACTAAAGATGGTGTAAACACACATGTTCAACCTGACACCACCAGCTTGGCTGCTGAGGAATGTGGTAAAACCACAGTCCAAACACGTGCTGTGCTTATGTCAACACAACGCCTGTGCTTATGTCAACACAACGCTTGTGCTTATGTCAACACAACGCTTGTGCTTATGTCAACACAACGCCTGTGCTTACGTCAACACAACGCCTGTGCTTATGTCAACACAACGCCTGTGCTTATGTTGTAGGCTTCATGCTCGACTATAGTAACATGACCCTACAATAATTCAGACCAGGGACATGCATTACGAATCAGTTTCCTACAGGGAAGAACATTGCCCACTGAGCCTTACAATGTACAGTAAGGGTCAAAATAACCTGTATATGCATTAAGTACACAATGTACACTGGATCTTAATGAGCTAATAACATCTTCATGATAAGCACAATTCTCTCCAAACATTACATCAGATGCATCACTCTACCTCGTATATGCAACGAAAGGGGCCGGAGTGTCANAATTCAGACCAGGGACATGCATTACGAATCAGTTTCCTACAGGGAAGAACATTGCCCACTGAGCCTTACGATGTACAGTAAGGGCCAAAATAACCTGTATGGGCATTAAGTACACAATGTACACTGGATCTTAATGAGCTAATAACATCTTCATGAGAAGCACAATTCTCTCCAAACATTACATCAGATGCATCACTCTACCTCGTATATGCAACGAAAGGGGCCGGAGTGTCAGACAGCCTATACGAAATAAATATATTTTCAAAAATCTACTACCGTGGTTAGCTGTCGAACCCTGCAAACCAAAACGATACATAAAATACAGCAAAACATAACTCTCCTGAAACGGACTAATTTGCTTTAACAAGTATCGACATTTTTACTATCGTCTCTACCCAGCGATGTGTTGCACAGCGGCAAACCCCTGAACTCGCATTCTGGAGGACATGGGCTTGAATCCAAGTCCGGCCATCGGGATTTCTGTTTTCTCTGGTTTCCTGTGAATGCTCGAATGGTTTATTACTACAGGCCATGGCCGATTCCTATCAGTTCCTGCTTCTCTCAGCAACTTGCTCCAACTCTTGTGACTTCGCTGACGTCAAGCCCTACCTACCCAACGTCAGTGTCCATGTCACCAATATTCCTGACTTTTTCCCTTGTCTAGTATTTAATTTTCTGTAATCTCTTCGTGGTATGTTGGGAAATTTTTTTCTGTTTGCTAGGTAGGCGTATTATAGTTTTGTATGTGTGGGATTTACTTTCGGCAACTTTATAACCCAAAGGTGTAGAAAGTGCAGCCAGCTTCATGTTGATTTGTAGACGAGTGAGATGATGTCAAAGTCGCCACCACAACGGCCGGCAGCTGACCTGAGAAACTGCAGCATTTTCTTAAATGTTCTATAACTAAATAAAGTTCAAATTTTTTGACTCAGGATATGTAAACTTACAAATTATATTTTTCTCAATTTTTTAGAACTTACTGACCCTTACTTTTCGAATTATTTGTTTAGAATCAAAATTTTCATGTATATTTCACGAAACCTGCTTGCTTCCATTAAGTTTTTTTAAAATCANTACAGCCTATACGAAATAAATAAATTTACAAAAATCTACTACCGTGGTTAGCTGTCGGACCCTGCAAACCAAAACGATACATAAAAGACAGCAAAACATAACTCTCCTGAAACTGAAAAAATATGCATTAAAAAGTATCGACATTTTTACTATCGTCTCTACCGAGCGATGTGTTGCACAGCGGCAAACCTTTGAATTCGCATTCTGGAGGACATGGGCTTGAATCGATGTCCGGCCGTCGGGATTTCTGTTTTCTCTGGTTTCCTGTGAATGTTTGAATGGTTTATTACTACAGGACATGGCCGATTCCTATCAGTTCCTGCTTCTCTCAGCAACTTGATCCGACTATAATGACCTCGCTGTCGTCAAGCCCACACCTACCCAACGTCAGTGTCCATGTCGCCAATATTCCTGGCATTTTTCCCTTGTCTAGTATTTAATTTTCTGTAATGTCTTCGTGGTATGTTGGGAATTTTTTTTTCTGTAGCTAGGTAGGCGTATTATAGCTCTGTATGTGTGGGATTTACTTTCGGCAACTTTATAACCCAAAGGTGTAGAAAGTGCATCCAGGTTCATGTTGATTTACAGACGAGTGAGATGATGTCAAAGTCGCCACCAGAACGGCTGGGAGCTGACCTGAGAAACTGCAGCATTGTATTAAATGTTCTATAACTAAATAAAGTTCAAATGTTTGACTCAGGATATGTAAAGTTATAAATTGTATTTGTCACAATTTGTTTAGAACTTACTGACCCTTACTTTTCAAATTATTTGTTTAGAATCAAAATTTTCATGTATATTTCACGAAACCTGCTTGCTTCCATTAAGTTTTTTTTAATCAAATTTTCAGCATTCGCGTCACTGTCGGAGATTATCAGAATAATTTCCCCGCCCGAAATACATATTAAACTAATCTGAAATGCGAGATATGTTTAGCTCGCCTATCGACATTTATCTTACGCCTTGTGAGTGACGCAGAGGTGGAAGCGCAGGTGTAGCAACCAGGTGTAGGAGTTGCCGTTACACCTTCCAACGCTCGGGTGTAGCAAACACAACGCAGTCCCACTTCCGGTGACAAGAACGCAAAGTTGCAGGTCTGGTGTGGAAGTAGTACCAGGTGCAAACCCACACAAACAAAGCTTAAAAATATCTGAGAAAGCGAAAAAACACGAGGCCATCGTGTATTTGGTCTTCGCGAAATTTCGATACAGCACGGTTGATATCAACAGGATTGAGGACGGACCAATATACGCCTCAAAAATAGTTTTGCACCACTTGGTTCCTCGTGAAGGATGTTCCCTGGGATAGTCAGCGCGTTACAGAATATACGTGGTCACGTCTGGCGTGGTACTTTGCACAGACAGTGTACTTTTTCCAATGCATGCTTTCTTTTGAGATGCGAGCGAGCCACTAACTCANCCTAACTCAGTGACCCAGGCGGTGCAAGACTTCTTCGAGGCGTGTAGTAGAAGTATTGTCAGTGGAAATGTTCAACTCGCTCAGAGTCCATTTCCGTGATTGAGAACATGTTTGAAGGAACACGCAGCACGTTGCTCGGTGGTTACGGTCGACACACGGACAGCGCGCGTAGGACGTGTAAACATTGCAACACCCGAGCTCGCAAATGAATGCGGGGGCTGAGCGAGTTATGTCGTAGCAGCGTAATAAAGGCGCGAGCAACGGGCGCGAAATAGCGACAAAGGGCAGAGGAAACGCGGCGGTATGTGTGTGGCATGTTGTGTGCGATATGTGGCTACGCGAAGGTCTGTATGGCCAGAGGAGCGTGTATCCGAGCCGGCAACCTCGTGGTCCAGTTCTGGCCATTTGGGACGCGGCATGGAGGTCACCTGCGGCCGGCGTCCGGCTCACACGTCATGACAACTACGCTCGACACGCAGAGACGAATCTACGTGCTGGTCCTGACAATGTCAGCGAACTCGGTCGCTCATTGGCCGCGCGAACCTGTGGAAACCGGCCTTGGCTCTCATTGGCAGTTGCACGTTACAGAAGGCTCCCTGTTGCAATGTTTAAAGAAAAGTCCTTCATTCTACGGAAAACTGCAGGTAAGCGTTTCCCCAGATGTCTTCGTAAACTCTCCGTAAAATTACGGACACGCTGCTTTTAAAACGAGAAGTTACTGACATAACTAATAAGCCCACTTCCCTCAACTTGGGTGCAATTAATTGTTAATATGTTCTTAAAAGCTGAGTTGGTAGGTAGACTTGACTTCCCTTAGAAAGCAATAACATTAGGAATGAAACCAGAAACATATCCAACATTAGTGAGAAAATCATAAATACACACGTGCCTTACCCAGGACTTGAACACAGAAAACCTCGTAAAATAAACTAGCGTGCAATGCACTGTATTATGGAGGTCAGATTAGGAAAGCAAATTTCGGATTTAATCAGTCTAATGTTTCGAATGGTGGGGTTTCCTTACCTAAAATATTTGGAGGGCCATCATTTTGAAAATAAGTGACTGAGTAAAAAAGAACATGTAAGTTAGCATGGCTTACCGTAGTGCTACTTGTGTGAACAATTTAGTGGAAATCGGTTTATGGTCCCCGAGATATGGCATGGAAAACTTAAGTTTCTTATTTGATCCTACCGTACAAAATTGCCAAATAGACGCTCCATATAAATTCTTCTAATGTCTACTTAGACATATAAATTTTGGTTGGATTTGGGTAAATTGTTAAATATATGTGGCAAACTTACCTAAATTATTTATGAAGCAGTCATTTTGAACATCGTTGTCTGATCCACTTAAATTATGGAAGTTAACATGGAATTCTGTAGCATTTATGGTGTGAAAAATTTGGTACAAATTAGTTTAAATGTTCCAGTGTAACGTTTGGTGGGAATCGAATGATTGGTCCTCAGGATATGGCATAAAACCTTCATAGTTTTCATATGGCGGTCTTCATAAGTGGAGGAAAAAAAGTAATGTTGTAGCACATTCGATTATTGTAGTTAAAATAGGTTTCATAGTTTTGCAGATATAGCACACAAAACTAAAATGATTTTATAGCCATCATTCTGAAAATAAGTGCTTCATAATAAAAAAAATACATGTAATAATATGACCTACCACAGTACAACAACTTAGCCAAATTCTGTAAGAATGCGTTCATTGTTTCCCGAGATATGAGATTTAAAAAAATTAATTTATATTGGTGGGGCTATCATATAAAATGACACGAGGCTCTGCATCGACATATTTGATGGTTGTTATAGGTCTTGCCAGCATACAAAGTTAGGTTTAAATTTGTTTCGTTGATAAAAAATACTGAGCTAAAATATTTAAATAGCCGCCATTTCACACCACCCACTGCAGTACTACTTGCTAACAAAATTTGGTAGGAATCGGTTAATTTTTTACTGAGATATGACAGAATAATGTTATTTATTCGAATGGTACTATCTTCCAAAATGGCCTACAAAAGTATTTGTGTTGACATATACGATGATTGTGATAGATACATTCAGTATACAAAATTTGGTCGAAATTGTTTAAATGGTATGGAAGATATATCAAATAAATCTAAGACGCCTGCCATTTTGAAAATAAATACCGATGTGAAATTTAATTACATAAGTTTACTTGGCTTATTTTATTATTACTTGCCTGCCAAATTGGGCGAGAATTGGCTTAATAAATTTTTCGATATATAATGTAAAATATTTATTTGGTGCTATTTTACAAAATGGCTGACCAACAGCAACATTCATCTCAAAATGTAATGCTTACTTGATGCTCCGCCAGAATACAAAATTTGGTTTGAATCGGTTTAATGGTTTACGAGATATAACACAACACCCCAACATTTTAAATAGCAACCATTTTAGAAGTAAGTGCCCGACGTGGTCGAAAACTATAAACGTTTGGTGTCCTTACTTAGTTTTATAATGTTAACCAAGTTTGGTAATATTCGGAGTACGCGTTCAAAAATTGAAAGGGGATACACACTCACATTTACACAGACACACACAGACACACACACACACATACACACAGACACACAGACACACACACATACACACATTCACATACACACACATTCACACACACATACACACAGACACACACATACACACTGACACACAGACACACAGACACACACACACATACACACATACACACACACACACATTCACACACACATACACACAGACACACACATACACACTGACACACAGACACACAGACACACACACACATACACACATACACACACACATACACACAGACACACACATACACACACAGACAGCAATGTGATCTGATAAACCTTTCTTTCCTTCGGAAAGTTGCCTAAAAACGGACTTTCCGTAAATTTCACAGAACCTTCTGTGAATTTACGCAACCACTCCGTAAATTTGCTAGTTAGTTTTCTGTACTTCCAAGTTTTAAACAAGGATTACTAACAACTAATGATCCTACTTTCCTCTACATGGGTGAAAATAAATGTTAGTGAAGCTCCTAAAAGTGTAGATGGTAGGTAGGCGTTGACTTCTCCTTGACAGCAATATCATTAGAGATAAAACCATAAACATGTGAAACAGTAGCAACACAATTAAAATACACAAGTGAATTATCCGGGATTAGAATTCAGAAAAACTCGTAAAATTAAGCTAGCTCGCAATTAACTGCATCATTGATTTAGGATTCGGAGTATCAACTTATTATGTAATGAGTCTAATGTTTTGAATGATCGGGTTCACTAACCTGAAATATTTACACAGCCATCATTTTGATAATAAGTATCTGAGCCACTAAAATCACATAAGTTTACATGGCCTACCCTTGCGCTACTTGTGTGAAAAATTTGGTGGAAATCGGTTGATTGGTAGCCGGGATAACAGATAAAAACCTTATTTTCTTAAACTGTGCTAGCTTACAAAACTGCCCAAAAATTTTTTCTTTATACTATGCGTCTAATAGATACTGTCAGCTTAAAAAGTTAGGTTGAATTTGGTTAAATTGTTAAATGGATATGCCAAACATATCAAAATATTTATATGGCCGCCACTTTGAAAACGAGTGACTGACCCCATTTAAGTAATGTAACATTACAATCTTTACTCATCTGACACTACTTTACAAAAAATCCTCCAAAATAAGATCATTTGTATGCATAAATAATGCTTCTAATTAACACTGTTTGCATACAAAAATTTGTTTAATTATGTTGAAATGTTTTATAGATGTAACTAATTAATCTAAATTTTTTATATAAACCCCATTAAAACATGCCTGCCGTACATTACACACGTTAATTTACATATCCTACTGTAGCAATACTTGCGTGAAATTTTGGTATGAATCGGTTGATTGATCCTTGAGATATAGCATAAAACCTCCATTGCTCATGTGACGATCTTCATAAATGGAGGTCAAAAAGTTCATGTATTAGCACGTTCCATGATTGTCTTAGATACAATATTAAATTTAAATATGTTACATAGTTTCGTATAAATATCACACTAAGCTAAAATGTTTGTATAAGTGCCATTCAGAAAATTAGACTTTCAAACTTAAAACCTATAAATTGATATGGCCTATGGCAGTACAACTTCTTCAAATTTGAAATAAATCGGTTGATTGTTTCTTCAGATACAGCATAGAAACTATACTGTATTAATAAAACGAATAAAGTGGGACACGCGTGAATAGTTAAGCAATTCTTACGTTATTCCACGCCACATATTTGCAACTCGAACTGTTTAGTATCAGTAATAGCAGAACTACTGCTTTGAAAAAATTGTCGTTGATGAGTTGTTAGCGAATGTCAAAAGTTCCCTGAATTACTTTTATTTCCAGTTATATTAGCAGTAACGTCCAAATCGTGATAAGAACTACAATTACCGCCTCGCAAATGTTAACCTAAATTCGCTGTTACGAATAAATTAAAAAAGAGTTAGCAAATTTGTAATGTTTTGCTAGGTTTTATATTTTTACTTTTATAACCTACGAATTTTTTGGACAGATGTCAGTCTAAAAATACCTAAGAATTTGTTTAGCATTACAGTACAATGGCAAGTGGATTAGCTGACAGCGTGTTGATAAAAAATACAGCCTCCACTTGATGCACCAGCTGATGGCGAAAGGATACATAAACGAAAAGTAAACATTTGGTGCTACTTTCGTCGAACTGTCAAAATCTTGCCAAGTTACATGAGACAGAGAGTACGAATAAGATACATGCGAGTGCATCGTGTAATTTAGAATAAGTCCTTGATTACTTACTGCTATTCTTCTTCAGTACGACTGGGTACTAAATGTGTGAATGTAAGCTGACACGTGGAATGGGAACATGGGAGGTGAAACGAGGAAAATAGTGTGAACACAATGGAATAAAGGGAGGAATGTAGGAAGAGTGACTTGCCTGATGTGGGGTGCTAAATGGTGATGCCTGACTAGCAGATTGTGTGGCAATATTAACAGGAAGGGCATCACTGTAGAGGGGTTATGTAATTGTTAAGGAGCGTGGAAGCAAGAGGTACGAGGAACACATTGCATTCTGTACTTCTGTAACACCCGGAATATTTCACATTTGGCGCCGGGTGTCACATCGCATGAAATTTTCTTCACATCGTTCACCAGCGATAACATGAACAGTTAATTTTCATCTTTGTCATCTCTAGAGTCATATGAAGCTCTCCTCGTTCGTTCTTCAAGGGCCGTAATTAGATAATCCTCTTGGATGTCTTCTTTGTTGCACTGCGAGGCGGAGCTGGTATTTCCCGTATCCGTGTACTACTGGAAGGCCAACCTCTTCCATACTTGAGATAGTTNTTTAGCGTCCCCGTATCCGTGTACTACTGGAAGGCCAACCTCTTCCATACTTGAGATAGTTTTCCTTTGTTCAGACAGTGGTTGCAAGAAAGAGAGCTGGTCGAAGAAGGTGTACTGCTTTCTTGAATGTGCACCATCGACTGACTTTATTATTTTAATTGTATTGAACTTGCGAGTAAACGAGCCCCACAAACTCTTCCACTTGCGTCGCAGCTGAGTGGCTGTAGCGACATTATTATTTAAGAAACATGCTCTAACGTCTGCCAAACAGGATACAGAACATTTCAGTTACATTCATTTAATATTAAAGATATACCAATTCTTATTTTTCGCTTTATAAGGTGGACCGTAATTTTTTAAATTTATTTACGTTACAACATTTTCACAATACATTATTATGTTGTGGTGTGTATTCAATAGTTCGTATATTCTCTAATTGTAATAAAGCAACTTGAACTTAACGTATTTCATTCTTCTCCTTGGGACTCAGTTCATGTAAATTGGCGTAGAACACTCCGCACATTTTCCCCCCGTGCTTTCTATTTTGTTGCTATATGCGTCGCACTTATAATGTCAGATTGCAGGTTGTGTTTCACT
Organism: Clitarchus hookeri; assembly: GCA_002778355.1. NCBI lineage: Eukaryota > Metazoa > Arthropoda > Insecta > Phasmatodea > Phasmatidae > Clitarchus > Clitarchus hookeri. The sequence goes on from NQII01007259.1 coordinate 48,757, forward strand.
TTCTGTAATGAACAGCTCGTTATCAAACTACTCTACGACTGTACCGAGATACCTGGCAAGTCGATCAGGGAGCCGCGATGCCTCTAGTGGTTGGCGTGTGGTTCGTGTGTAAAGGCCAGGGTAATGTCCACATCAATACGAGGTGTGTTCAACAAATAGGTGACTTCGCAAATTTCGAGGGCTACGTACATTCGACTATCGATTGTTTTTATTGTTGTTTTGGTACGCATGTCCCCAATATATGTTGATATCAGCCATTTTGCATTGTTAGTTTGTTTGTGACAGTTATAAAGGTTAGATGTGTTTTGGTGTGCATGGCGATTTTTTGCTATCGCAAACAATGGATCAAAGAATCTGTATTAACAACACCGTAACCATGCCTCAGCCACCGCATTCACATGACGTGGCCCCCTGCGACTTGTTCCTGTTCCCAAAACTGAAGAGACTCATGAAAGGACGGAGGTTTGCCACGATTGAGGCGATAAAGGCCTGGGAGACTTCAATGCCATACCAAAATGCGCATATCATAAGTGCTTCGAGGATTGGCAAAAAGCGCTGGCACGAGTGTATTATATCTTAGGGGGATTACTTTGAAGGGGATAAAATAGATATTGATGAATAAATAAATATTTATCTAGACAAAGTCACAAAATAACAAGTCGCCTTATTTTTGAACACACCTCGTACATGTGGGACTACTGGCCGTCCGTGTCGACCACTGTGCAGTTCAACTCACCACTCGTGTGTGAGGGCCTAGGAATCAAACCTCTGACAAACCACCCCATGTATGACGTCCTTCGTGGTATCACTGTGCAGGGAAGCCCTAGGGATGGTAGTTTCTAAGCGTTTCTCTGTACCGCTCCACTGTAACGGCCCTTACACACTGAACTAATAATGCATTAACTCTGCGTCAAATTTGTATCTTTAAATGGTAAGTACCTGGGTTCACGATGGATTTAACAAAGGCTCATCCTTTATACGTCGTAACTCGGTACTACCAAATATGCTATATCTGGGATCTAAAAAAAACACTTCCCTGTGCTATGCATATTCGCAATTAAACGTATATATAAGCAGTTGTAATATTACTTTAAAAAGTTACCTTATGTGATAAAAATAACCTTATCTCTCCCATAAAATGACGTCAATTTTTCAAGTAAATGTTATCTCTAATTCAAGAGTTTTTCAAGTCGTTAATATGCATGTCACAATCGTAGCACACTATACAATAAACTATTTAGTTAGAAGTAGATTGAAATGAAACTCAATACAGAAAATAAAATAATATTTCCTCAAGTAAGATTGGCTAAAACTACGTTACCTGTAAGTGACGTTGAATGATGGGTCAACTTCTCGCGTGGTTCATTTATCTGCCTTTGAGTCGCTCATTATTCAGTGTGAACACACTGCAGCAGGATCTATAATTTAACATAAAGGCAACAAAAAGTTGATGCAGCGAGCTTCGTGGCAACTTCAGAGTGTGAATCGACTTTGAACGCAGACTAAAGTATGAGGCTAACATAACCCACAAGTAAATAAAAACGCCTGCAAAATGACTGCAAACACGAAGAGAGTACGTATTCTGCCACATAATTAGTTTACCGAGCAAAGCTTGTATATATCGCAGGGAGATGATAAAACCGAAGATTTGATCAAATCCCTAAGGTAGATGATCAATTCACGGAAGATGTTAAAATGACAACTATGTGGGGTGATTTCCCTAAAGAAAGTAAGTGATTTGATCAAGTCCATTAACTGTTTAAGTGAAAAGATGAAATTAAGAAGTGAGAACTCGCCCAAAGCGTAGCCATAAATGACGCACCGTGGCGGAGCCCCAGCGCCAGCAGGAAGGTTCACTACTGGTGTTGTGGTCATTTCAAGGCTCGCCGGCTATTTGTTATAGGTAATGAGGCTACCAGCTTCAAGTATAACATCTTGTCACTAAAACAGTTAAGGCACTTGATCAAATCACTTACTTTCTTTAGGGAAATCACCCCACAGAGTTGTTATTTTAACATCTTCCGTGAATTGATCATCTACCTTAGGGATTTGATCAAATCTCCGGTTTTATCATGTCCCTGCGACATATATACGTACTAGGTGTTTTTCTAATAACAAGTCGAAATTCAAACCACAGCATCTATGGACTAATATAAGCAATAAATTCTTGTAACAAAATTTTTGGAAAGGTTATCTACTATTTTTAAATGTATGTTGAAGTTATGCAAAACACCGCCGGGAGTCCGCAACTACACGTACCTAAGTGCACGACAAGTTGCATATCACGAAGGCGTAAGACACAGGTGCGCCATGCGGAGAACGCCTGCACGTGAGACACCATAACCTCTAGATACGTGGGCGCCGCTAGGGGTTCCTTGTAAGCACACTTGTGTCTAACTACGTGAACAATGGCAGAATAGCAGTAGAGTAGTAAAGACTGCCAGAGATGATTGCATTTTATTTCTCGCAGAGCGCGNTGAGACACCATAACCTCTAGATACGTGGGCGCCGCTAGGGGTTCCTTGTAAGCACACTTGTGTCTAACTACGTGAACAATGGCAGAATAGCAGTAGAGTAGTAAAGACTGCCAGAGATGATTGCATTTTATTTCTCGCAGAGCGCGCCAATTCCGTTCGCCTGCGTGGTATGCAACTTGTACTGCGCTCTGCTACGTGAAGCTGCGGGCTCCCTGCGTTGTTTTGCCTCGTTTAAACTTGAATTTAGAAATACTAGATGTCCTTTCCAAACATTTTGTTACTGGCATTTTTTGTTTTTGTTAGTCCATAGATGCTGTGGTTTGAATTCCGACATGTTATTCAAAAACACCTTGTATTTCAGTAATTACAGTAATTAAAATAGTTTTCATACATNGGTTTGAATTCCGACATGTTATTCAAAAACACCTTGTATTTCAGTAATTACAGTAATTAAAATAGTTTTCATACATTTAAATCAAGGATTTCTCAGATTTAATAGAAATTTAAGTAACGATATTTTGACGCTTTTGAACAATTACTTTTTAAATCAAAGCTTTATTAAAATAATACATGCAGCGTACTATAACAGGAAATCCCTGTTATTCACTCGGCTCAGTCTGCTGCGATTGTTCATAGACTTCNAATACATGCAGCGTACTATAACAGGAAATCCCTGTTATTCACTCGGCTCAGTCTGCTGCGATTGTTCATAGACTTCTCCGAAGAAGAGGACAGACTCCAGGCTCCAAAACGTCCTCAAGACTTGTAATTATTACTGTGTTCTCTTTTTTTCGTCGTTTCGTATTCTCTTTGTGGGTTTATTTATTCTTCTCTCTGGTCATTTTTGTGATTCCTGTGTTGCTCGTAGAGTTGAATTATTTCGGTTCATAATCTGACAAGGAATACTTTTCCTGACTTGTGTTTCATTGCGGTTTTTGTCTTATTTTTGTGCGTGTTTTAAGTTTTCATTGTTTAGCTGAGTCTACTTACATTGTTTTTGCACTAATTGTTCACTTGTTTCGTGTTTTCGTTTTTGTCATAGTTTTGTCCTTTCTTTTAGTTTTCTTTCGTTGTCTGTCCTGTCTTGTAATAACAGTTTTTTTTGTCAGTCTTTTTGTAGTATAGGTTTTACATATATATAATATATATACATATATATGTTTGTAAAATCACCCGAAATATTTCGTGAAAATGAGGTAGACATTTGCAATACAACTTATAGCCTAGCTCAATCTCTAAAGGAGATATACACTCTTGAATATCGAGTTTATAAATGGAATTTTCTCAAAACTTCAGAATCGGCATGGAATTCAATTACAATTATTTGGATAATGTTTCGTTTTATCGAGGCCTACAACCTATAAAAACAGGTGTTAAGAACTTCCACCTTCATGAAAAGAATAGCGGTGGCCACCCTCTAATTGCATACAATTTTTTCACCTTCATGTTTTATGAAATTTGTGTGCTGTTTTATTAAATAGCACGTCTTACTTGACAAACAAGGCCCTCTTGTTAAAAGTGCCTAGAACCGGCCGTTTTCTTTTAAAAGGCTCACAACATTTCAGCTGTGATGTTACAATGCCTGGCACGTAGGCAATACTTACGACACGTGGAGATAAACAAATCGCGTGTGTGTAAGTGTCTGAGAGTGTCTGAGAGTGTCTGAGAGTGTCTGAGAGTGTCTGAGAGTGTCTGAGAGTGTGTGAGAGTGTGTGAGAGAGTGTGAGAGTGTGTGAGAGAGTGTGAGAGTGTGTGTAAGTGTCTGTGTGTGTTCTTGTGTTTGCGTTTGTTTGTTTTTTCCTATTGACAAGGAAACAACCTTTCCTTATGTTGTAATAGCTTTTTTTTTTTTGTCTTTCTGAGTTTTGTGAGCGATTTTCATTTTATTTAGTCTCATGGTCCGCAGCATACACAGTCTAATCATACCAACATAATAACATGATCAGCATTGCCATCAAACGTCAATGATAAAAGTTTTATCTTTGGGGTGAAAATAAACAGAGCTTCAAAACAAAAATTTGAAGTATTCTGACTCAAAGACANAAACGCCTGCAAAATGACTGCAAACACGAAGAGAGTACGTATTCTGCCACATAATTAGTTTACCGAGCAAAGCTTATATATATCGCAGGGAGATGATAAAACCGAAGATTTGATCAAATCCCTGAGGTAGATGATCAATTCACGGAAGATGTTAAAATGACAACTCTGTGGGGTGATTTCCCTAAAGAAAGTAAGTGATTTGATCAAGTCCCTTAACTGTTTTAGTGAAATGATGAAATTAAGAAGTGAGAACTCGCCCAAAGCGTAGCCATAAATGACGCACCGTGGCCGAGCCCCAGCGCCAGCAGGAAGGTTCACTACTGGTGTGATGGTCATTTCAAGGCTCGCCGGCAATTTGTTATAGGGAATGAGGCTACCAGCTTCAAGTATAACGTCTTTTCACTAAAACAGTTAAGGCACTTGATCAAATCACTTACTTTCTTTAGGGAAATCACCCCACAGAGTTGTTATTTTAACATCTTCCGTGAATTGATCATCTACCTTAGGGATTTGATCACATCTCTGGTTTTATCATGTCCCTGCGACATATATACGTACAATGTGTTTTTCTAATAACAAGTCTAAATTCAAACCACAGCATTTATGGACTAATATAAGCAAAAAATTCTTGTAACAAAATTTTTGGAAAGGTTATCTACTATTTTTAAATGTATGTTGAAGTTATGCAAAACAACGCCAGGAGTCCGCAACTACACGTACCTGAGTGCACGACAAGTTGCATATCACGAAGGCGTAAGATACAGGTGCGCCATGTGGAGAACGCCTGCACGTGAGACACCATAACCTCTAGATACGTGTGCGCCGCTAGGGGTTCCTTGTTAGCACACGTGTGTCTAACTACGTGAACAATGGCAGAATAGCAGTCGAGTAATAACGACTTCCAGAGATCATTGCATTTCATTCCTCACAGAGCGCGCCAATTCCGTTCGCCTTCGTGGTATGCAACTTGTAATGCGCTCTGCTACGTGAAGCTGCGGGCTCCCTGCGTTGTTTTGCCTCATTTAAACTTGAATTTAGAAATTCTAGATGTCCTTTCCAAACATTTTGTTACTGGAATTTTTGGTTTTTGTTAGTCCATAGATGCTGAGGTTTGAATTCCGACATGTTATTCAAAAACACCTTGTATTTCAGTAATTACAGTAATTAAAATAGTTTTCATACATTTAAATCAAGGATTTCTCAGATTTAATAGAAATTTAAGTAACGATATTTTGACGCTTTTGAACAATTACTTTTTAAATCAAAGCTTTATTAAAATAATACATGCAGCGTACTATAACAGGAAATCCCTGTTATTCACTCGGCTCAGTCTGCTGCGATTGTTCATAGACTTATCTGAAGAAGAGCCCAGACTCCGGGCCCCTAAACGTCCTTAACACTTGTAATTAATATTGTGTTATCTTTTTTTCGTCTTTTGTATTCTCTTTGTAGGTTTATTTATTCTTTTCTCTGGTCATTTTTGTGATTCCTGTGTTGCTCGTAGAGTTCAATTATTTCGGTTCATAATCTGACAAGGAATACTTTTCCTGACTTGTGTTTCATTGCGGTTTTTGTCTTATTTTTGTGCGTGTTTTAAGTTTTTATTGTTCAACTGAGTCTACTTACATTGTTTTTGCACTTGTGTAGTGTTTTCGTTTTTGTCATAGTTTTGTCCTTTCTTTTGGTTTTCTTTCGTTGTCTGTCCTGTCTTGTAACAGTTTTTTTGTCAGTCTTTTTGTAGTATAGGTTTTGCATATATATAATATATATATATTGTATATATATATGTTTGGAAACTCACCCAAAATATTTCGTGAGGAGATCCCTTGTATAAAATGTGGTTGACATTTGCAATACAACTTACAGCCTAGCTCAATCCCTAAAGGAGATATACGCTCTTGAATATCGAGTTTAGAAATTGAATTTTCTCAAAACTTCAGAATCGGCATGGAATTCAATTACAATTATTTGGATAATGTTTCGTTTTATCGAGGCCTACAACCTATAAAAACCGGTGTTAAGAACTTCCACCTTCATAAAAAGAATAGCGGTGGCCACCCTCTAATTGCATACAATTTTTTTACCTTCACGTTTTATGAAATTTGTGTGCTATTTTATAAAATAGCACGTCATACTTGACAAACAAGGCCCTTTTGTTAAAAGTGCCTAGGAGCGGCCGTTTTCTTTTAAAAGGCTCACAACATTTCAGCTGTGATGTTACAATGCCTGGCACGTAGGCAATACTTACGACACGTGGAGATAAACAAATCGTGTGTGTGTAAGTGTCTGAGAGTGTGTGAGAGTGTCTGAGAGTGTCTGAGAGTGTGTGAGAGTGTGTGAGAGTGTGTGTAAGTGTTTGTGTGTGTTTTTGTGTTTGCGTTTGTTTGTTTTTCCTATTGACAAGGAAACCACCTTTCCTAAGTATCTGTCTATGTTGTAATAGCTTTTTTTTTTTTTTTTGTCTTTCTGAGTTTTGTGAGCGATTTTCATTTTATTTAGTCTCATGGTCAGCAGCATACACAGTCTAATCATACCAACATAATAACAGGATCAGCATTTCCATCAAACGTCAAAGATAAAAGTTTTATCTTTGGGGTGAAAATAAACAGAGCTTCAAAACAAAAATTTGAAGTATTCTGACTCAAAGACANGATAAAAGTTTTATCTTTGGGGTGAAAATAAACAGAGCTTCAAAACAAAAATTTGAAGTATTCTGACTCAAAGACAAATCTAGAATATGTGAATGTACTTTTTTTTTATAATAATTAAACTGTCCCGTTTTTTTTTGTGTTTGTTTTTAATACGATGACTTAAAACTTAATTTGAAGCTTTGTTTAATTTCACCCGAGTGTTTCTAATCACCCTATTATTTTACGATCGGAAACAATACTTTATATTAAAACATACTACACAGAAGACGTCTAACGGAAATCAGGTCATTGCCACACAACTACGTAAATGCAATTAGTTAATTAAAGGAGTGGATGAGTGATGAGATTTGGACGGCTCTTGACCACGAGGTCTTGAGAGCCGGTGTGAGTGATTGAGGTAAGTATGAAGCAGCGCTGGAATGAAGGGGTTGGGGAAACGGGGGATTCCGAGAAAACCCGCCGACCAGCGGCATCGTCCGGCACTATTCCCACACGCGAAAATCCGGTGACATGGCCGGGCGGGGATTGAACCCGGTTCGCCTTGGTGGGAGGCGAGCAGGCTAACCGCTCAACCACCGCGGCCCCTTAAATAAAGGAGAATGCGGATTTACGTGCTTAACTAAGCGTTAGATAAAATCGTGTCAGATGAAATTTCTTGCAGTCTTCGGAAGTCCAGGAAAGAAATTGAATAGCGGATGTTTATTTTTTTGCGCTGTCTCCTGGAAGCGAGGTTTGCCTGGTGGAACGAATCTNGAAAGAAATTGAATAGCGGATGTTTATTTTTTTGCGCTGTCTCCTGGAAGCGAGGTTTGCCTGGTGGAACGAATCTAACTTGAACGATTTCTTTTCCTAAACTACCGTATTTAAAAGTGCTAAGTGCGAGCCTGAGGTAGGGACGGGAGCTAAATGCGTCTCAGGGCGAGACCCCGTACGTCGGCAAGGGAGGAATCCCTGCAAGGAGACATGCATCGCGGTAGAGAGGGATTGAGCAGCCTTGACCTCGAGAGGGGCCATNGAAAGAAATTGAATAGCGGATGTTTATTTTTTTGCGCTGTCTCCTGGAAGCGAGGTTTGCCTGGTGGAACGAATCGAACTTGAACGATTTCTTTTCCTAAACTACCGTATTTCTAAGTGCTAAGTGCAAGCCTGAGGTAGGGACGGGAGCTAAATGCGTCTCAGGGTGAGACCCCGTACGTCTGCAAGGGAAGGAATCCCTGCAAGGAGACATGCATCGCGGTAGAGAGGGATTGGGCAACCTTGACCTCGAGAGGGGCCATGACGATCTCCCCAGGTGTACCTGCAGTTAGCCTAGAACTAAGTGTAGAGAGGGGGNATTTTTTTTTGTTTTATCGCTATCCTCAAATAGACAAGAACTTGTTTCTTCTCAGTATAGTTTTTCCTTCGGAATTCTTTACAACGACCTGATTTTTTCCTCGACCAAACAGTTTACTCCGTTAACCGAAATATGTTAGAAAAAAATACCTATTTTAGTGGGTGCCATAAGCCGGCTCTAGATTATACCCAATTCTAAAGCAGTTATCATAAATGTTTTGTTGCACTTCTGCTTCGTGAAGTTGAAAGTCCCGCAACTCACGAGGGAATCCAGCTAGGGTGTAACAGTTTTCATATTAGTAAGCTTGCCTGAAAGCAAATTATAACGTGTCATAAATTTTTGTTGTAGTTAATTGAGATCAAATAATTAAAATGTTGGACATTTGAGTGATTATCTCGAGACTTATATGTTCATTCCTGTGTTGATTACGAGCGGTGTGTCTCGTATTTCTGTGCCATGTAATATTTAATTCCAGAATGCATAGCCTGAAATGCTCCAAACGAGCCAAATGCAGTAAGGATACAATAAATACAACTTTAGCAAGTAGTTATAACTAATTTGTCTCTCGCAGGCACTGACGTGATAAGACCTGGATAAGTGAAACACGTGTGTCAAAAATGTGCAACGAAAATACATTTTATAACAGATTTGACAATAATTCTGTCGGGTGGTTCATGACGTATAGTGTAGATATAGAACAATGGTGGCGTGGCCATCCACAATAGAGACGCTCGAAGATACTACTTAGCGCATAGAGTTGGTACTCCAGCAAACAAGATCGAGTTAAATGGTGCCACAGATATGGCATACAACCCTACAAGAATAACACCGCTGCTTAAAAAAACATAAGAGGCCAATTTATAAAGAGAATATTAAGTGGCTTTTCATAGTGCCCTTCGCATACAAAATTTGGCGGGATCTAGTTGAGAAGTTACCGAGGAAAGACAATGAGTTTGAATTTCAGGCCAAATATTTCAGCAAGGCACACTAAAGAAGTGATTCATTAGTGTATTTTGAGCACACTAGATAAAATTAGTTTAATTGTTACATAAATACAATATGTTACACATACTCTGACGAGGCAGCCAGTTAATAAAATAATTAGTTTATCCATTTATGTATATTTAATTAACTCATTACTCCCTCTAACAATACTACTGGTATGTAATTTCTTTATATCAATTTCGGTAGTTTATGAAATATGACGTGAATATCATTTACACTCCAGTTTGTGCTATATTACAAAATGGCGAATAAAATGTTATGACTAAATTAATTAAGTGATCGATTAGATAGTGACAACATACGAAGTTTCGTTGAAATCAGTTCAATTGTTTGATATCTATGCCATACATGTCTAAAATATTTAAATGGTTGCTATTTTGAAAATAGTGCTTGATCAACTAACATTGTACTTGCTTGCACTGGCCTACTGTAGAACTATTCGTGACCAACATTTTGGCGGCGATCGGTTCAGTATTTCCAGACGTGCGACTTAAAAATTTTATTTCAGGTAACACTATCGTGCGAGTGAAGAGATTTGGGCCTAACATCGTTGTCTCGAGAGCCGATGAGGGTGAAATGAGGTGAGTATGGAGCAGCGCCGGAATGAAAGGGCTGGGGAAACGGGAGATCCCCGAGAAAATTTGCTGGCCGGCTGTGGCGTTCGGCACGATTCCCACATGCGAAAATCCGGGAGTGACCCCTCCGAAAATCAAACCCGGTTCGCCTATGTGGGAGGCGAGTAATCTGACCACTACAACACCGCGGCTCCTAACCCTCTTATGAAATGGCGGATGAAAGAGGCGTTGCAAGGCATGCGCTGCTTGGTGATGACTGTACACAATCCTGAGTGGTTCGTCGTCGGACCAACGGACTGCCAGCAAGAGTACGAGTGCTGGCCAAGAGAAGAGGGAAGATGCTAGTGAGATGGACGTGGCACTCTCTCATTGGTGGACGTAGCACACGCTCATTGGTTGCGTGGTCGACAGCACCTACACACGGTGCCACGTGACATACAGCTGCTATCACAATCATCCCTTGCCGACGGGGATGGTCTTATAGGCAAAAATGCGTTGTTTTGAATATAGGATAGTTGTGAATGTGGTAGTTTTCAAGTATTTTATATTGTAGAGCGGAAATCAATATAACTAACCATACAGCCCAACTTCAATACACTGTTAATTCTATATTTCAACACTCCAGGGTCAAACACTTTGATATTCTCAAACTTTCCACCAGAGCACTGCGTCTTGTAGCGTAAATCAAGGTGGCTGTCCTGTACGATGGATGTGTTTATTTCAGTTTGAGCCGGTGTAACAACAATGAGCAGACGTTGCCGCGCAGCACCTGGGGAGGCGGGCCTGTTCATGTACTTGTAAGAAGGGCGCTGGACCAGTAAATAATGCTTAATGAGTGAGTGTTTTCACCACATGCATCATTAATAGAAAATATTAGATTAAAACTGAGCTTTACTCAGGTTTGTGGTGCTGAAGGGAAAACTGAAATTCGTGAGATATTTTTCCATTTGTAGAAGAGAGGCCTTATATGGGCCGTTTAAAATTGATGTGATTTCGCGGGCAGAGGCCAGGTAAAAAGGAAATAATTTGCCATATTTAACAAACAAACATGTCTGTGAAAATACCAACGCACCCTCTAAATAAATCTGAAACAGTGGTTTCAAACAGTAGCATTGTTTTAGTTAATCTTCGTGAATCTTCAGTTAAAGAACTGTTCTCTACTGGCGAATAAGTGGCATGTATTGAAGTTTTACTGCCAGGCGAGTGCAATCAAATAGGAATCAGTAGAAATAACAGTTTAATCAATGACTACCATCAACTAAAATGATACCTCAAATTTTACTGATTCAAGTGGAGCAGTTAAAAAAAACAGTCAAATTCGGTGATCTGGAGCAATTTGAAGTGTTTGGATAAAGGACTCTTTAAAACATTGGTTGGTGCCGAAAGGTAGAGCTGTGTTTCCTTGCGAGCACGGCGTTGAGTTCACGCTCGACGACCTACAAGAGCTGGGGAATGCCTGACTCGGGGAGAGAGGCCCGAGGCCGCAGAGTACCTGGGCGTGTGCCGGGGAGGAGCTAGTGAATGTCAGCGGTGAGGGGCGAGCGCACAGCGGTCTCGCCCCAGCGACCTCCGACAGTCCCGTCTGCCAGGTCGTCGTCCTGCGCCGCGCCGGCGGAAGTCAGCCACACCGCGCACCACAGACTTCCGCTCCTAGCTGCTTGCTGCCTTCTGCCCTGCACATCCTCTGGCAGACACTGTGCTGGAGATGCCACTCCCTGAGGATGGTCTAGCGTCGAGCTGCTTGAGTGGCCTCGTGGTGCCCTGGAGACACACCACGAGGTCGGATCACACGGTACTTAACGCAGTTCAACACAATGTTACCGGAGCCTTGCGCAGCCAGGGAATGGCTATGGAAAATCAAAGGAACCGCCACGCGTTTTCGTCTGTGTGTACTTATCTACCCTGTGGCTGGATAGTACCCAGGCGCGGTGATGAGTACCGGAGTACCAGTATTTGTGAAAGGGCGTGGTCGTGCGCATGTTTGCATCAGGTTGTGGTTTTGAATCTGGCCATCTCAGGTTAGAGCTGGGCACGCCCGCGATGGAAGTGCGTGAACCCTTTCCCCTCTCTGTCTGGGCGGTCGAGTTGCGTTATGGCCTCTGTGGTTGAGGGCGCCGCCGCTGAATTAAGCGCGGGCTCTCTTGCTTTTCCCGTGCAGGGGCAAGCGTTCGTTCTCTGCGCGTCAAGAGTGTGGGTCGCCGTCACTTGACCCGCCCCTCCCGCACCACTAGCTAGACCCGCTGTGGCGCTTGACAGACAGGGGGAGGGGGATGACTGACCCATGAGCTGGCTTCACCACCCCTCCCCTCCTACCGGAGGGGTTCTCGTATGCTGATTATGCGCGAGCATTCTGGGCGTCTCCTCCTCGGCGTGGGCCGAAATGTGGAGATTGTTCTCGATCGAACGCCTGCTCCAGTGGGAATGTGCCATTTTTAGTTGGTGGCGCCCCTAGCGGACACGGCAGTAGAAACGGAGTGGAAGAGAACGACAAGCAGGCACATTGCAGAGAATGGTACGATGATGTTGCTGGGAGAAACGTGCATTGTAATTACTGAAGTGAAAGTGTCGCAAGTGTGTTGCTGTACTGTATTTCTTTATTAATTGCGACAGGGACACTCCCGGAAGCCCCCACTGTACAACGACGGGGAAAACCAAAGCGTGCTCGCAAAATTTGCATTCGAAGGGAGCGAGTGTTGAAGAAATGTTCAAATCTATGTTTGCTGTTGCCGAAAATAACTGTTCGACATACACCCTTCGACAAAATTACGTTTTATTAACAAATAAACCCCTTTAACTGGACTTTAAGTAACATGTTAAAAGCGGAATGTAAAAGTGAACATTTTTTAATAGCTAGAGACCTGAAAAATTCGCGAGTTCAATGACCTGTAGGTTATACTCCATTGCCGTATGTAAAATCATGCATATGTCAATGTTAATTGGTTGCTTGTTGCATTAGCGGAAGAAGGTGACTGGGTCTGCATTTTATTGTGTGTTTATTATTGGCTAAGAGTTGTTCATGAGGTGTAAACTAACGGGTGGGCCAATACAATACGCAATACAAAAGTACGAAGTTTTGAATTCTAGCTTGTCCCGAAATGAAACCGCGAATTTTTCAGGTCTCTAGTAATAGCATATTCGATTGTTTAGAAAGTGATAGACGATACTGTAAAAAAAGCTAACTTGAAAATCAGAATGGCCACACAGTGCATATGTGTCTTTTAAAAACGTGTCTAGTATTAATTTATCGTTGGCTCCATAGAATTACATTAATATGATATCTGCAAAGATGCAACAATGCTACTGTATTATGCTATCGTGAAAATAACACAACAAAAATATAGAAGTTCTGTAGAAGCACAGAGTCAGAATCAGTGGTTTGCATTGTTTGAGCAAAGAAAATGACGCAAATGTTTTTTCCGTCGGGGTCGCACTTTCCTGCCGCAAACCAAGCTTTCTTCTGGAATGATGGTGCTTATCGGCGCGAAACTAACACATCTAGCCACTGAAGAACTGCTTCTCAACGTGGTACCATGGTGACATAGCGATGCCGAGTGTTGGCAAGTGTTGAGAAAGAGACCAAGGTGTTTGCAGTTAGTACTCGTAGTTCCGACGAGGAGTCGACACAGGCACCGGGTCCTCAAGAAGCACTCTCGCTCAGTGAAGCCACGCGCATCATGTGCGCCCTAGCTGCAGTGTTCTCGTAGTGCTGCGTACACATACGGCACTTTAGTAGGTGACCCTATCATTCCATTCTTGGAACGACTGTAACCAGGCTGAATGCAGGACCTCGAGTATTTCGTATGCATCTGACCTGAATATTTTGTGATACAGTGCTCTGAAAATCAGTTTTTAGCTATGCCGGAGTGCTCCGAAATGGTATTGCTGATGAGCTGTTATACTATACTGGCGAATAAGTGGAGTGCACTGCGGTTTTACTGCCAGGCCGGCGCAGTTGACTAGGAATCAGTAGAAATAACTTTTTAAGTAGTGAGTACTAGCAACTAAAATGATAATTCCGGATTTATACATGTGGGAAACATCGCGGACATTGCCGATAGCCTGTGTGTTACCCAGGGTACTTATATTTCCCTGAAAATGCATTCCGACACTTGTCCACTATAGGACACATCAACAACGATGTCTCTTTATAGGACGCATATCTGCACACACATTAGCATAGACGGTATGTGCAATTGATTATAGACAGTAACCTGCACATAAATTAATTATAAAAATGTTTAACATTCCCCAGCGGTATGCTAAAAACAAATCAATTGTTTTCATTATCTCCATCCTATATAAATTATTAGCTTAAATAGATGCTGTATTTAAAATAATTAATCTGGAAATTCTGTGAAATATACTATGTTATACAACTTCAATATGGTGCAAATGACGATTTATAATTGGTTTACCTTTATTTTTCTTTACGCAATTTTTCCAAGCAGAAAAAAAACAGAAAATCATAGAATCTAATGTATAACTTTACTTCGAGACTTTTATGAATTATTTTCTAATTAACAATCAGTTATCTCAAACAATCTTTATAGCTTTCATGCCAAACATTTTTACTGAATTCAAAAGTANATCAGTTATCTCAAACAATCTTTATAGCTTTCATGCCAAACATTTTTACTGAATTCAAAAGTATTTTAAGTGTTTCTTTTCAGAAGCATTATTAGAATTTAAGCAAAAATTTCCTTGGGGTAAAAATATAGTCAACATTGTTTTGAACGAGTNTGCCCTGCACATCCTCTGGCAGACACTGTGCTGGAGATGCCACTCCCTGAGGATGGTCTAGCGTCGAGCTGCTTGAGTGGCCTCGTGGTGCCCTGGAGACACACCACGAGGTCGGATCACACGGTACTTAACGCAGTTCAACACAATGTTACCGGAGCCTTGCGCAGCCAGAGAATGGCTACGGAAAATCAAAGGAACCGCCACGCGTTTTCTTCTGCGTGTACTTATCTACCCTGTGGCTGGATAGTACCGAGTCACGGTGATGAGTACCGGAGTACCAGTATTTGTGGAAGGGCGTGGTCTTGAGCATTTGTACATCAGGTAGTGGTTTTGAATCTGGCCATCTCAGGCTAGAGCTGGGCACACCCGCGATGGAAGTGATGGAAGTGATGGAAGTGTGTGAACCCTTTCCCCTCTCTGTCTGGGTGGTCGAGGCGCATTATGGCCTCTGTGGTTGAGGGCGCCGCCGCTGTATTAAGCGTGGGCTCTCTTGCTTTTCCCGTGCAGGGGCAAGCGTTCGTTCTCTGCGCNGTGGTTGAGGGCGCCGCCGCTGTATTAAGCGTGGGCTCTCTTGCTTTTCCCGTGCAGGGGCAAGCGTTCGTTCTCTGCGCGTCAAGAGTGTGGGTCGCCGTGACTTGCCCCGCCCCTCCCGCATCACTAGCTAGACCCGCTGTGGCGCTTGACAGACAGGGGGAGGGGGATGACAGACCCATGAGCTGGCTTCACCACCCCTCCCCTCCTACCGGAGGGGTTCTCGTATGCTGATTATGCGCGAGCATTCTGGGCGTCTTAAGTATATACTGTATGTGCAATTGATCCTAGACAGTAACCCGCACATAAATTAATTATAAAAATGTTTAACATTCCCTAGCGGTATGCTAAAAACAAAACAATTGTTTTCATTATCTCCAACCTATATAAATGATTAGCTTATATAGCTGCTGTATTAAAAATAATTAATCTGGAAATTCTGTGAAATATACTATGTTATACAACTTCACTATGGTGCAAAATGACGATGTATAAATGGTTTACCTCTATTTTTCCTTACGCAATTTTTCCAAGCAAAAAAAAAACAGAAAATCATAGAATTTAATGTAGAACTTTACTTCGAGACTTTTATGAATTACTTTCTAATTAACAATCAGTTATCTCAAACAATCTTTATAGCTTTCATGCCAAACATTTTTACTGAATTCAAAAGTANATCAGTTATCTCAAACAATCTTTATAGCTTTCATGCCAAACATTTTTACTGAATTCAAAAGTATTTTAAGTGTTTTTTCAGAAGCATTATTAGAATTTAAGCAAAAATTTCCTTGGGGTAAAAATATAGTCAACATTGTTTTGAACGAGTNTTTTCAGAAGCATTATTAGAATTTAAGCAAAAATTTCCTTGGGGTAAAAATATAGTCAACATTGTTTTGAACGAGTGTTTCTTTTCGTGGTCTAATGTCGCTCATTAAGTCGTTATGTTGCAAGTTTTATCGATTGTGCCGTTCGACTTTGAGCACGGAGAGTCTGGGTGGCGTCTTCGTCGGCGGGGTCTCTATGGCGGTAAAGTGAGGTGGTGTGGTGCAGTGCCGGAATGCAAGGGCGGGAGGAACAAGGAATCCTCAAGGAAACCCGCCGACCAGTGGCATCGTTCGGCACCATTACCACCTGCGGACANAAGGAATCCTCAAGGAAACCCGCCGACCAGTGGCATCGTTCGGCACCATTACCACCTGCGGACATCTAAGAGTGACCCCCATCAGGAATCGAACCCAGTTTGCCTTGGCGAGAAGCGAGTGCGCTAGCCACTGCACCACTGTGGCCCCAGACATGGAGGATGACTGGTTCTAATTTTGCTCGGGACAAATATACTTGAATAAACTGCTTTTTGTGCACAATGGTCTGTTAGTATCGATTCTTAAAATATATTTGACTAACAAAATAACGAACCTTTTTTTTTATTTGTTTTGTTGCAGGTGACAGAGGACAACCTACGACATCTACTAACGCGAGAAGAATGGGTTGCTTTGTTCGGCCCCAACAATCATGGTAATAACATTGAACGCTAGGTCTCAAACCTGTTGCTACTCACTGACACCTCAATATTCACTAAGATGCACAACCCACGTCTGCTAATCTCAATAAAACAACAGCAGTAGTTGTTATCACTTACGTCATGAAACGCAGTACAAGCAGTATTTCCACATTGGGGCTAATCAAATACTTACTTCATAACGAAAACCATGTTCATTTTAAATAAACTTACGTTACATAATTCTAAGGCGCGGCTTGCGGACTCCCGCAGAATTGATGTTGTAAGTTGTGATTGCAGTTTGACTTCGTTTATGCGAAGTTCGTAATAACATATCGTTTCAACGAATATTATACATTTATAGTAGTTAAATGTTACTGGTATAGAATCAATTATAAGCCAACATTTAGCTTTCTCTGTAACGCTGATCCTTACCAATTCAGAAATAATAGCCATAATTTCGATGAATTTTCCTAATAATAACATATGAAACAAGAAGTTACAGATATTGTTAAAGAACTTCTTTCCTCTAAATAGATGCAAATAATTTTTATGAAGTGTTTAAAATCTGATATTGCTGGTAAGCCTCTACGTCTTGTTGGCAGATGTATTATTGCAGATGGAACAGTAAACATGTGGAACACTAGTGAGATAATTANAAGCCTCTACGTCTTGTTGGCAGATGTATTATTGCAGATGGAACAGTAAACATGTGGAACACTAGTGAGATAATTACAAATACACACTACCTTACTCGGGACTCGAACCCAGAACTCCTCATACCTTAAGCTGGCATACAACCAATGGCCTTACAAAGGCATTAATCTGTCTATTGTTTTGGTAAATAGTGTTTACTGCGNCAAAGGCATTAATCTGTCTATTGTTTTGGTAAATAGTGTTTACTGGGGGGCCGTCATTTTGAAAACAAGTATATGGGTCTTTTAAGGTCTGTAAGTTTACCTGTCTGCTGTTGCACTACTCGTGTGCAAACTTTGGTGCTAGTTAATTAATTGGCTCCTGAAATAGGATATAAACGTTTCGTTTTTTCACCCGCCACTATATTACAATAGGTGGGCAAAAGATATTTTTTTTACATAGGCATATTTTATGCTTCTAATGGATACTGCCAGGATACATAATTGGGATGAATTTTGTTCACTTATATAGATGTAATGTGTAAATTTAAATTATTTACACTACCGCTATTAAAAAAAAATGTCCGACCCACTGAAAACATATAAGCTATATAGGACCATACATAAGGGGAGTGGTGGGGGGGGGGATCGTCTCTCTAGTGTATCCCAATTTTTGGTATAGTTATATATGTTGCAGTGTTATATTGTTGGATTGGAAAGTAACTTCCATGCCTAGCTGACCTTGAATTAAGAAAATATATAAAGATAATTAAAATGTTGTGCTTGTTAAATTAGATGTTGAAGTTTGTCAAATATATTATAGACTCGTTTATATATTTTGTCTCAAAAATAAATTAGTGTTACAAGAACACACGTATTTTTATTTTTATTAAATAAGTTTAAACGCTGCTACATTTCAATCTCGGAAGTAAAAAAATCCCGGTAAAGAAACCCCCGCACCACCATTTGAAAGGTGGCCATTAGCAACGCTCTANAACTCCTAACAAAAATCTTCAGCACTATGGATCCCGCTCCAAAAAAAAACACATCTGTGTACGCCACTGAAGCTATAGTGGCATTCTTGTGTGCAAAATTGGGTGGGAATCGGTTGATTGGTCCCCGAAATGTGGCATGAAAACTCAATTTTCTCATGTGGTTCTATTTTCATGAATGGCGGACAAAGCATTATAGTATTATCACATTCGATCTTTGTCACAGATACTGCCAGTATATATAGTTCGGATGAAGTTATTTGGGACATGTGGCATACTAACTGAAATATATACAGTACTGTTATGTTGAAAATATGTGACTATCCTGTTATTTCATATAAATTAAGATGGACTACAGAAAGTATAGCTTGTCGCATGAATCTGGTGGGAATGAATTAATTGTTTCCCCAGACATGACATTAAAACATTACTTTTTATATGGCACTATCTTACAAAATGGCGCATAAAAGAGACTAGA
Source organism: Clitarchus hookeri (assembly GCA_002778355.1). Lineage (NCBI taxonomy): Eukaryota > Metazoa > Arthropoda > Insecta > Phasmatodea > Phasmatidae > Clitarchus > Clitarchus hookeri. The sequence continues at coordinate 67,712 of NQII01007259.1, forward strand.
CACATTGCATTGTTGTAATAGATGCTGTCAGCATACAAAGTTAAGTTGAAATTCGTTACAGGGCTTCGTAGATATAACATACTAGGCTAAAATGTTTATATAACCTCCATTAAAATAAAAAAGGATCTGAAATACTGAAAACATGCCAGTTTATATGGCCTGCCATAGTACTGATTTTTTTTCCCAAATTTTGTAGGAATAGAGTAAATTTTTTTCTAGATTTGAAATAAAATTGTTATTTTTTATGAGACTATCTTTATAAATGGTAGACAAAACAGGAGACGTATTGGCATATTTGATTTTAGAAATTGGTACATAGACATACCAAGTTTAGTCGAAATTGGTAGAACTGTATAATATATATTACGAATATTACAAATTAACCTAACATTTTTATATGACCGCCATCTTTAAGATAAGTACCTTAGTCATTAAAATTGAATATACTAAAATGGTGTACCACGGTGTTACTTGTATGCTAAATTTGGTGGAAATCGGTGGAGTAGTTTCCAAGATATAATTTAACAGTTTAATTATTTCATGTAGTGCTGCTATTTCCAAAAGGCGTACCAAAAACAATATGCCTGTCTAAATTCGATGCTTACATTGTACACTGTCAATAAACCAAATTTGATTTAAATCTGTTAACTCGTTGAGATATAACAGTGCACTAAATTTTCACTGAGTGCCATTTTGAAAATAAGCACCCGGCGTGGTCGAAAACCACNGTTGAGATATAACAGTGCACTAAATTTTCACTGAGTGCCATTTTGAAAATAAGCACCCGGCGTGGTCGAAAACCACAGAAGTAGAAGGTCCGTACTAAATACAATATGTTAACCGAGTTTGGTAAAATTCGGTGCACGGGTTTAAAGGTATTTAGGGGAGCACACACAAACATATAAAGACAAAGACATGAAGTGATCTCATCAACCTATCCTTCCTACTAAAAATAGGCTAAAGATGATGCGGAGAAATCACAGTCTATCTCAGACTGACATAGTAGCGAACTCTACTCTGTTTTCTTCTGGAAACGTACCGGAGATCGGAGAGTCATGGACGGCAACGGACCATTAAAGAGGACTCTTTGTAACGAAATAACAAAGTGAGAAGCAACAACATTTCACTGTTACAACAAACAAGTCTACTTTACTTTACATGGGTGCAAATAAATTTTAATGGAGGTTTTAAAAGTGAAGATGGTTGGTAGGCCTTGATGTCCCGTTGACGGCAATAGCGTTAGAGATAGAACCAGAGATATACGCATTAGTTACGAGACAATTACAAATACACTTGTGCCTTAGCCAGGACTCGAGCCCAGGAAACCTCCTAATATACTAAGTTAGCATGCAACCAATTGACTTAGTATTTGGAGAATCAACTTCAAATGTAACTAGACTAATATTTGATAGATAGGGTTCACTAACCTAGAATATTAGCAAGCCACCATTTTAAAAATAAGTGTCTGAGCCACTTAAAAAATATAAGTGTACATGGCCTACCATAGCACTTCTTGCATCAAACATTTGGTGGAAATCAGATGATAGTCCCCCAGATATAGCATGAAACCCTAATTTTATCATGTGACGATCTTCTTAGATGGCGGACAAAAAGTTTGGGTATTTCAATAATGACATAGTTTCTTCCAGCATGTGAAGTGCGGTTGAAATTGTTTGGGAAATGTTGCCTACGATGCTATAATATTAACGTGGGTGATATTTTGAAAATATGTGACTTAGCCCTCAAATCATATCAATTTACATATATGAACTACAGAAGTATACCCTGTCGCATGAATTTGGTGGCTATTATGCAGGATGATTCACGAGGAGTTACCGCCACTCACAGGGTGCATTCCTTACATCATTTGGAGCAAAATATTGTAATGACGCAGTATTCATAATTTTTCGGGACACGGGTGTAAAATTCTTTCGTTTTTCGTAAGCTTTGGGAAAGCTTCATAATATTTTTATCGGGTCTGAAGTTTAAAGCCGTGGTGGCTCGTTTCCCATAATAGTTTATCCGGCAGATGTGTGCGTTTGTAGGTTATCGGGCGGACGTCTGCTTTTTACGTTTTATCAGGAGTCCGTTTACAGTTTTCGTTTCGAACTTTGGAGTTTTTGAAGCCTCAGCATTATTTAAAAACTTTCTGGCGGCGTCGTACAAATTTTATACGAGAGGTTAGTTTATCTGGATGTTCAATACGTCGACAGTTTTAGTTCCCGCAGCGCAGTTTAGCAGTTTTAATGCGTCAACTAGTTTTTGTTGTACGAGAGGTTAGTTAATCTGGATGTTGACAGCGAAGTTTGTTTATGTTGACGGCACAGGATTAGTTCGTGCGAAGCAGTCAATTGCGATAACATTGTTGAGAGCATGTGTGGCCAGGCCCTTATCTCAGGAGAGGGGGACGAGAGGCAGCACAAAAGACGGGTCTGTCTGTCGCCCTTCCATCAGTTTCGTCAGTCGTCGGAAGGAGTCGGCGGCGAGGGCCGTTAGAGCAGTTTTCNGTAAAATTCTTTCGTTTTTCGTAAGCTTTGGGAAAGCTTCATAATATTTTTATCGGGTCTGAAGTTTAAAGCCGTAGTGGCTCGTTTCCCATAATAGTTTATCGGGCAGATGTGTGCGTTTGTAGGTTATCGGGCGGACGTCTGCTTTTTACGTTTTATCAGGAGTCCCTTTACAGTTTTCGTTTCGAACTTTGGAGTTTTTGAAGCCTCAGCATTATTTAAAAACTTTCTGGCGGCGTCGTACAAATTTTATACGAGAGGTTAGTTTATCTGGATGTTCAATACGTCGACAGTTTTAGTTCCCGCAGCGCAGTTTAGCAGTTTTAATGCGTCAACTAGTTTTTGTTGTACGAGAGGTTAGTTAATCTGGATGTTGACAGCGAAGTTTGTTTATGTTGACGGCACAGGATTAGTTCGTGCGAAGCAGTCAATTGCGATAACATTGTTGAGAGCATGTGTGGCCAGGCCCTTATCTCAGGAGAGGGGGACGAGAGGCAGCACAAAAGACGGGTCTGTCTGTCGCCCTTCCATCAGTTTCGTCAGTCGTCGGAAGGAGTCGGCGGCGAGGGCCGTTAGAGCAGTTTTCTTCAGTCGTTTGAGGCAGTCGTGGTACAATGATCGCTTAGGTCGCGTCGGGCGCGACGCTAAACCCCCACATCGGCCACTAAACTTTATTATTTTAATTCTCTGCCGGTGTGGGAGGTAGCCTCATTTTAAGTTTCTTCGGGTCAGTTTTTTTAAGAACATAATTAAGTAAACAACTGTGGCTCCGTTCTGAACATTTATATTTATCTGTGAGAGGTTCGTACTCTGTACACTGGACCTTCGTATGTGAACTGGTAAACTACAATAGTTAAATAAACATATATATAACAAAATACCCTGGAACTTCTTCTTTCTTAGTTAATCGGCATCCATTCACTGAGTCTCGTGTTTCTANTAAGTAAACAACTGTGGCTCCGTTCTGAACATTTATATTTATCTGGGAGAGGTTCGTACTCTGCATACTGGAACTTCGTCAGTGAACTGTGAAACTACAATAGTTAAATAAACGTATATATATATAACAAAATACCCTGGAACTTCTTCTTTCTTAGTTAATCGGCATCCATTCACTGAGTCTCGTGTTTCTACCTCTGAGCAAGCCGTGGCAACGTAAACATTCGGCAGTGTAACAAGTGCTGAACGTTACAATATGGCACCTAAATGTGAGGCGGCAATATTATAAATATGGCTTAACGTAACGCGGCCGGAACTTTACAATATGGCGCCTAACTGTGGGGCTGCAATATATGTAAGTTGTTGTTGACGAGTGGCAGAACCGATACAATATGTTATATATGTGGGTCATATTCCCAATATTTACAGCGTAATTCGAAACAACTGAAAAATGACGAGAATAAAATAATAACCCTTTCAGAAGTAAATACAGTTGTGTATTGTCAGACCATATTGTTTACAGTTTAGCATCACAATTGCTTCTAACAAGCTTACAAAATATGTTCAAAAGTGTTTCCGTCTACTTCCATACACTTGGCCGCACGTCTATAAACCGCACATGTTGCTCTACGTAGCTGCAAACTGGTGTATTTGATTTCTGTAGCAGCATGCATGATGCATGCGAGTAGTTCCCACGAGTTTGTGCAGTCATTCGGTAAACAATATCCTTCATCCATCCCCATACACAATAATATAGTGATGGTATATCTGGCGATCTAGGAGGTCAAGGATGAAAACCACCTCGTCCTTTTCATCTATCAGGGAAATTCACATGTAAGTGTTCAACCACAGCACGGTGGAAGTGAGGAGGTGCACCATCATGCTGGAGGATCATACGTCGTCTCACAGCTAACTGGCAGCCAAGCGTCCCGGGAAAATGAATGGCCCAATCATCTGATCGTGTAGGACACCACACCATGCATTAATTCTGAAATGGCATTGAATACTCCTTTCCACTGTAGGGTGGCTATGCTGATTGTCGAATAACTCTGTAAATATTGGGAATTTGACCCACATTTGTATAACATATTTTGCTCCATATTATGTGAGGAATATGCCCTGTGAGTGGTGGTAACTCCTCTTGAATCATCCTGTGTGTGTGTATGTGTATATAATATATATAAACTAGAGTAAAGCATACAAAACTAAAATTGCCATAAAGAAATTAAAAATAATAAAATTTACTGTCATAACATATTTTAACCCTCATTTAGTAAATTTTGGTTTGCAAAAATAAAGGGAAGTTGCAAATCGGAAAATACACATGCACTCGTGTGNGAAGTTGCAAATCGGAAAATACACATGCACTCGTGTGTGTGTCTTTTGAGGTAGTGTGTGGCATCGTTTTTAAAATATACCTGCAGCATTTATGACAATTGCTTGACTTTTCTTAAGTGTGATCTGAAAACCGTAAGCTATTTTAATAATTAGTAATGGTAAGCTGTAAAAGCTAATGGAAAGAACCTTGCTCGTGAGGCAGTGTTGTNTTAAAAATAATAAAATTTACTGTCATAACATATTTTAACCCTCATTTAGTAAATTTTGGTTTGCAAAAATAAAGGTAAGTTGCAAATCGGAAAATACACATGCACTCGTGTGTGTGTCTTTTGAGGTAGTGTGTGGCATCGTTTTTAAACTATACCTGCAGCATTTATGACAATTGCTTGGCTTTTCTTAAGTGTGATCTGAAAACTGTAAGCTATTTTAATAATTAGTAATGGTAAGCTGTAAAAGCTAATGGAAAGAACCTTGCTCGTGAGGCAGTGTTGTNGTAAGCTATTTTAATAATTAGTAATGGTAAGCTGTAAAAGCTAATGGAAAGAACCTTGCTCGTGAGGCAGTGTTGTGAAGTACTGTGCACTGAAGGTTGGTTAGTGTGTGAGAAGAGGCAGGCTGGTGAGGTGTGTAAGGAGAGTCTGGTTGGTGAAGACCTGCTGTGTGCGTTGTCCAGTACCAGTGTTCGCTGTGGTGCGACCACGGACGAGACAGCGGCAGCTGGTGCTGGAGGCAGATGCACTGCAGAGGCGTTTCCAGCTGCAGCTGCAGCCAGCTCCGCAGCTGGTGGACCCGCAGCTGGTGGTGCTGAGGCGGCTAGCCAACCACTCTCAGCTGCTGCCGGACCTCGTCACGGAGCACATGGGCTGCCACCACCGCGCCTCGGCCAGCTGGGGGGAGGCCGCTGTCGCAACCTGCGGCTCTGTCGTGAGTTCTGGAACACCACCACAGCACAGCTGCTTCACTCTTAGCTAACACCTTCTGTTCTATCTTCCTTCCGCCTACTCTGCCATTGCACCGCACTTGCAAACTCGCATAACCACACACGTATTAACGAGTATTCAGCTGCAAACCTCATATAGGCTCTTAACGGTAAACTGAGCACTTTGTTAACATCTACTTATATGCACATTGTGTATTCTTACACCATAGCCTATGTAAAATCAACATTGCCCCAAGCCTGATCACTTTATTCGTGAATAGGTCAAATGAAACCTCGAATCATACAAGAGTATATATTTTTAAAATTTCCTAATTCTTACACTTTATGCATTAATTCTTCCAGGCATATTCAGAAACATATACGCTGTTCACGGTAAAGTGAGCACTTTTAAGGCCCTATATACTTTTTTCTTTCAGCCATTTATCATTTATCCATCTTTTAAAATAAATATTGCAGTGTAAGTAATAAACACAGTGTGTATATACCACCGCAATCGGAAGTTAAGGTCTAAGACTAAAATAAAATGCATTTTTTGACTATAATTTCAAATGAGAGGCCTTTCTAAAGTGAATCCTAACTAATATTGTAAATGCGAAAGTGTGTTTGTTTGTTTGTCCTTCTTTCTCGTCGCAACGAATCTNAAGTGAATCCTAACTAATATTGTAAATGCGAAAGTGTGTTTGTTTGTTTGTCCTTCTTTCTCGTCGCAACGAATCGACAGGATTTTTTGTACAGAGATAGTTGGAGGGATAGGCTACTTTTTATCCCGAAAAAATATCTCATTCCCTCAGGAAATTTTTTTTTAGTAAAAATAGCGGTCGGGGTATAATGCTGCTCAATGTACACTGAAAATACAAAAAAAACAAGTGCACCTGCCTAATATTGTATAGTGTCCCCGCGAGCACACAGAAGTGCCGCAAGACGACGTGGCNAAGTGAATCCTAACTAATATTGTAAATGCGAAAGTGTGTTTGTTTGTTTGTCCTTCTTTCTCGTCGCAACGAATCTACAGGATTTTTTGTACAGAGATAGTTGGAGGGATAGGCTACTTTTTATCCCGAAAAAATATCTCATTCCCTCAGGAAATTTTTTTTTAGTAAAAATAGCGGTCGGGGTATAATGCTGCTCAATGTACACTGAAAATACAAAAAAAACAAGTGCACCTGCCTAATATTGTATAGTGTCCCCGCGAGCACACAGAAGTGCCGCAAGACGACGTGGCACGGACTCGACTAATGTCTGGAGGTATGCAGGAGGCAATTCACACCATGAATCCCACAGGGCAGTCCACAAACCATAGGAGTGCGAGGCGGTGGAGATCTCTTCTGAACAGCACACTGCAAGGCATTCCAGATATGCTCAATAATGTTCATGTCTGGTGATTTAGGTGGCCAATGGAAGTGTCTAAAGTCAGAAGAGTGTTCCTGGAGTCACTCAGTAGCAACTCTCAACGTGTGGGATGTCGCATTGTCCTGCTGGAATTGTCCACGTCCGTCGGAATGCACAATGTACATGAATGGGTGCAGGTGATCGGACNCCTGCTGGAATTGTCCACGTCCGTCGGAATGCACAATGTACATGAATGGGTGCAGGTGATCGGACAGGATGCTTATGTATCTGTCACCTGTCAGTGTCGTATCTAGACGTATCAAGGGTCCCATTTCATGCCAACTGCACACGCCCCATACCATGACAGAGCCTCCACCAGCTTGAACAGTACCCTGTTGACATGTAGGGTCCATGGATTCATGAGGATGTCTCCGTACCCGTACACGTCCATCCGCCCAATACAATTGTAAACGAGACTCGTCAGACCAGGCAACATGTTTCCAGTCATCAACAGTCCAATGACGGTGTTGGCGGGCCCAGGCGAGGCGTAAAGCTTTGTGTCGTGAAGTCAACAATGGTACACGAGTGGGCCTTCGGCTCCGAAAGCCCATATCAATGATGGTCCATTGAATAGTTCGTACGCTGGCACATGTTGATACCCCACTATTGAAATCTGCGCCAATTTGAGAAAGGGTTGCATGTCTCTCACGTTTAATGATTCTCGTCAGTCGTCGTTTGTCCAGTTGGTCTTCGCTAGTTTGTTATATTTATTAATAAAGTTCCCTGTAAGTGAGCGACATATGTTTCACTTGATGTTATTTGCGGGTTTATACTTCATATATCTTCGTTTTGCGTTACTTTATAACCTCGTGTGTAAGAGCATTTCCCTTGTGTGTGTAATATAAAACGATACGTAATATAAAAGTGGTTGGCCTAAGTAACTATGAATATATTTATGGCGCACATTGGCTGGTACATATCTTGTCCAGCATGCATTGGCTTGTTGTGAGCGCTCCACTGGTCGCTTGATGTGTCGGCACCATTGCTGGTCCTAGTATGCAGACCAAGAAGTTTCATAATTGTGGGATGGACTTGTCAAGCACAAGCCAATAGCCTCATTGGAACTCACTGCCTCCATATTGCACTGCTAGAAAACTAACCAAATGTGGGAAACTGCCAGGTGGTCCCCAAACGTGATTTCACCCAGGCTGAGCTTGATTCACGGGCAATCTTGATGGTTTTGGCCTAGTGGTTAGACTCCAGGAGACGAGAAAACACAGATGTGCCCACTGTTTTAATTACACTTGTTTGATTTCTTCACATTGAAACCAAATGGCTGGGCAGAGACAGCTAACCCTCGACTACTCTCTCACAATCGTGGGAGATAATCTCCAAGGCTGCATGCTTAGGACACAGTGAAATATACTGAGTGAGCGGTGTCGAATTAACGCCAGGTTGACAACTACGTTAGTCCTAGTAACTNTGCTCGCCTCCCCCCAAGGCGAACCGGATTTAATTCCCAGCTGGGCCACCCCAGATTTTCCAAGTGGGAATCGTGCCATACGACGCCACTGGTCGGCGGGTTTTCTCGGGGATCTCCCATTTCCCCCACCCTTGCATTCCAACACTGCTCCATTCTCACCTCATTTCACACTCATCGGATCTTAAGAACTCGTTTTTAAGAGCCACCCAAATCTCTCGACTCAACTGCAGGCCCGCCCCGGCCCAGCCTCTTGGGGGTCATTGCTGGGCCCCCGTGACACCACTTATTCCCAAGATCTGGTGGCATTTAAGCCAGGCCTACTGCATGCACATGGAAATCCGGTGTTGCGCCAGGCTAATCCTTACATCCTGCTGTTTTGGGGTTGGACAAGCAAAACCGTTGGCAACTAGAGGCGTACACACCAGCACAGGCGCCAAGAAGTTGTGATCTTAGCAACATTTACGGCTGGCTAGACCACACCCCACCTGGGCGAGCTGCTAGGGTCAGGCTGGGCGCAGGGCATCCCCACCGCAGGGTCTTACACTGTTAACCTACCTAGCTGCAGTGTCTTACATTGCACGGCTGCCTCTAGGTCAACACCTCGCCAATACCGCCAGTCAAATAAACTGCATTTCCAGAACGGGCAGCTAGAAACAGTGGAGAGTAGCATCCACTCTACACTCGTCCGAATGGTACCAGCACCCATGCCAGTCTGCCATTGTTTAATATGTGGAATACACCACAACCCACTACAGGTACTCTCGTTTTTGCAAGATGGCCATGAACATTCGAAACCCTTGTCCCAACCAATATGAGTCTTACCAACCTGACCTGGGTTTAAAGGGAACCTTCGCCAAATCATGGCCAGTCCGCGTTCCTACCTGCTTTTCCCGACACTAGTGGATGTACTGACATAGAACCCGAGTATACGCTCGCCACTTGATAAAGCAACAAGCGAATACATGCCAAAGCCATCCATTGCCCTCTCATCCATTGCCATGCATTGGGGAACCCCTGCTTCGGTCCTCAATGATCTTATCGTCAAGGAGTTGAGCAGCCCGCCACCAGGCCAATGCCATCACAGTTGCCAGTGACTGAAAGCTTAGTTTGAGAGGCAGATAACCCTGCAGGAAAACCAGTCATGGGGACCTCCTGATAAATTCCCACATTTGATTGGTTATTGAGTGGTGCCACAAGAAGATGGTGGGTCCCTTTGGACTAGCAGAGGCTATTGGCTTGCGCTTGACTAGTCAATTCTGCAACTATGAAACTTCTTGGTCTGCAGCACCAAGGACCAGCAACGGTCCCAAGACATGAAGCAACCAGCGGAGTCCTCATATACAGCCTACATTCGCAGGGCAGTATCTCTCGCAAACCGACGCACACTGGAAAGAGAGTCATAGTTACTCCCGCCAATGTAACATCCTCGCAAGTGGTAGGGATTTAGCACAATAACACAAATATAACTTTCTGTTTATTTTTACAGAGTATTTACTTCGCCATCATTAAAACAATTAATGAGTCTGCTTCATAAAGTTTAATACAAATAAAAGTGGTCATTCCTCTTATTTCTTGTCAACAGAGATTTTTCGTGCAATGGTTCCAGTTCTTATTCCAGTTATACACTTCCACAGTCTAATTGTTCTATTTGTAACTATTTCTATAATATCGGCAATAAACCAGTTCTTGGAGGCTACTAACCGTGAACAAGTTTCAGATTTATTATTCGTGACCAAACTACCGTTGAAATATGCCGGAATTAAGTTACATCTGGGATATTGTAGCTGTGCATTCTTCAGTGTATACAATGCACATATATTACAGTAAATTATTTCTTTTATTAGGCTACTTTAATGTCAATTGGGCATTCTGGAATTCCGCTTTCCTTTAGATTGATAAAAGTAAATTTGAAAATGCATCTGACATTGTTTTACATTCGGGAATATGTGTTCAGATCACCTTTTTGTGTAGGTGTTAGTAATACTGGAGATGTTTGCTACTTCAAGCTGGTTTAAATCATCTAAATTGATCGTGTGGCATAATAAAAAGTAGATGATAAGAGATCAAAATAATTTCATCTTTCTTCAGTTGTGAAACCGAGAAACTAATACTTNCATAATAAAAAGTAGATGATAAGAGATCAAAATAATTTCATCTTTCTTCAGTTGTGAAACCGAGAAACTAATACTACTGACTCTTTATTGATACTTGGGGTAGCAATGAATTTATTGTTTTTATTTAAAAACTCTTAAATTGCGTTTCTGCCACTTTTGTCAGCCCGATGAAGCTTCCTGCAGACTGTCTGCCAAGTCTGCGAATTTGGCGTAAAATAAGAATGTTTTCAAAGATATGTTATTGATATAAAACCTGTTCTCTGTCAGTCTGTGGCACATATCACACCAGCCCTGCGGCCTGGGTAGCACGCCCGAGGAGGCTCAGATTCCANCATAATAAAAAGTAGATGATAAGAGATCAAAATAATTTCATCTTTCTTCAGTTGTGAAACCGAGAAACTAATACTTCTGACTCTTTATTGATACTTGGGGTAGCAATGAATTTATTGTTTTTATTTAAAAACTCTTAAATTGCGTTTCTGTCACTTTTGTCAGCCCGATGAAGCTTCCTGCAGACTGTCTGCCAAGTCTGCGAATTTGGCGTAAAATAAGAATGTTTTCAAAGATATGTTATTGATATAAAACCTGTTCTCTGTCAGTCTGTGGCACATATCACACCAGCCCTGCGACCTGGGTAGCACGCCCGAGGAGGCTCAGATTCCACAGCTGGCCTATGCGCGAGTTCAGCGGTTCTCTGATCAAGTTNCCTGGGTAGCACGCCCGAGGAGGCTCAGATTCCACAGCTGGCCTATGCGCGAGTTCAGCGGTTCTCTGATCAAGTTACTAACTAAGCTTGTGTGTACGTGACCCGCGCCGTAGTCAACTGGACAAGTTTCTATTGCGAAATAGTTTGTTAGTACATACTGATTCGTGTTGGTCCTTGGACAATACAAAAAACAAAAATGTCGACCTTTTACTTATAATTTCAACACACAATTCCTAATTCCACATACACAGGTATGTGTGGAGTTTCTTAACAACTGATAATATTTGCNTATAATTTCAACACACAATTCCTAATTCCACATACACAGGTATGTGTGGAGTTTCTTAACAACTGATAATATTTGCGGCGGAGGAGGAAGGGGAGGGATGTGTAAATACAGATGTATCTGTGAGTGAACGAAGGGTCTTTAATATTTAATGTTGACCTATGTGTGTCTCCTTCCAATCAAACGAAAAGACTTGCAGGAACTGTGATCGGTCACTTGCTCGAATCCACAGTTATTTAAGGAGAAAAATAATTAATTCTTTTTAACGCCCTGCTACCTCAGCTTTCTCCATCGCGACTTTGTGGCTAGGATCTAAAGAAAATTAGAGGCCAGCACACCAATTCTCGAACGTGGATTGGCAAAACTGGGAATCAATATTGGGTACAATATCGTCTGCACTGAAGCCGTCTAGTGTCAAGGAGAGTAGAATGTTTTTTTTTCCATAACATGAGTAGATAGTAAAAGTGCCTCCAAACACAATGACTGCTAACTGTGGTTGTATGGTTTCGTCCACCTTCTTGGACTGCGACATCTCTGTTCTGACATCAGTATGGCCAGAATGATTCTGATCTTGACATTGTTCTTTGGCTGACGTCATTCGCCTGTCATTTTGTTTTCGATTCAAGGCTTTTCCGAAGATTTTTTGTAGCACTACCCGAAGTTTCCACAAAAGGTCTTTAAATTCTCCCAAGATCTCATAAAATTCCCCGAAAATTTTACGAATTTCCCTCGAAAATTCCCATAAGTTTCTTGTAAATTTATTTTCCTAAGATTGCACCAATGTGCCAGTCATATAAAACATTCTAAAAATACACAACGGATGATGCTTAGTTCTAAAAATACTCGTATTTTGTCATTAAAAAGAAGGTTGCACTTAGAAGCAGTTGAAAAACTGCAAAAATTGGAAAAATGCGAGCCAACGAGACAATATGATAGGTTTATAAATAAAATATACTTATTTAATTTTAACTTCTACAACTTAAGGACCTAATTGTAGCATGTGACCTGTCCTTGAATGCATATTTAGAAGACTAATTCAAATACACTCATAATTACTTATTATGTCAACTGTCCTTCCACTTGCTCGATGTCATATTGGATTTTATAAGAATAAATGTGCATTATGAAATTTTAAAAGAAATTATGTAAAGTACCTTACCATTGGATTAATCTTATCGGGACTTCTTCGATCATCGCATCAGAACCTGTTAATTATGCATTCCGCTGCATGCACATTACTCGATCGACACTATATTGGAATTTACAGACACAGAGACACATTGAGAATTGTTATAAGTAATTATAACAAGTAACATATTATGTAACATATCGCCAGCCATGCCTTTTAGAAACATATTCGAATATGACATCAGAACTACTGATAACTCGCACATTCTTGATGTTATGTGGGATTTTACAGGCAAACATATTAAGAAGTTATTTTCAAAGTATGCAGGGTATGCAGCATAGCCATGGACTCTTCTGCAGGGAGAGTTCAACACGATTTAGTATATTTCATTGAAATATTATTTTAATTGCTTATAATTATTGGTATTTGATTGTCAGGCCAATAAATGTGTATGTGGGCATTAAACATTGCATTGTAAATTATTAACATTAGAGTAATGAGCAATAAACCACATCGAGTGAACACGAACTGAATTTGGCAGCCAAAATCTTGGTCACCCAGCCATAAAAGTCAAATCCAATAATAATATTTCTTTCTTTATTGAACCACGTAGAATTGTGGGTAGTCTATTCTAAAAATGGGGTATAATTCCAAGCATTTTGTCATAGGAAGCAAAGTTTTAGAGATATCNCAACACGATTTAGTATATTTCATTGAAATATTATTTTAATTGCTTATAATTATTGGTATTTGATTGTCAGGCCAACAAATGTGTCTGTGGGCATTAAACATTGCATTGTAAATTATTAACATTAGAGTAATGAGCATTAAACCACATCGAGTGAACACGAACTGAATTTGGCAGCCAAAATCTTGGTCACCCAGCCATAAAAGTCAAATCCAATAATAATATTTCTTTCTTTATTGAACCACGTAGCATTGTGGGTAGTCTATTCTAAAAATGGGGTATAATTCCAAGCATTTTGTCATAGGAAGCAAAGTTTTAGAGATATCAGAAAAAAATTCAAAATCGACCATATGTAAAAGGATATGAGCCATAATTGTATTAATTTTACATACATAGTCCATTCATGGTTTCTTCGGATGTTTTGAAACAAACCTTTCAAAAATTACATCTCAAACTGGTTTTTAAATAACTTGTGTACCACAACTATATAACACTGTGATTAACTTTAAAATAGTATATTTTTGAATAAATTAAACTTTAGTGTTGTAGGTATCTTGTATTAACTTGTAATATTTATTTCGTGTTTAGTACGAATTAAAATCAATGAGAGCAGCGATGTGTTGGAAAATGGCAGGTAAGAAATAGTTCACAGTAAAAATATTGTTTTAACCTTTTTTTTTTTTTTTTTTTTTTTTTTTGCTATTTGTAAATTAAACGTTGCCTATTGAAATATTAAAATTTTTAGGAAATATTGATAGAAGCGCATTTCATGGTAACTGTTAAAAATATTATGAGCAGGAATTTACTTTATTAGGTGCTTCATGAGTCCCAGATTAAAGCTAGAAACCAAAACATTAAAAGTAAAGAGTAAAATAAATCTCTGATTTTGGTNAGCAGGAATTTACTTTATTAGGTGCTTCATGAGTCCCAGATTAAAGCTAGAAACCAAAACATTAAAAGTAAAGAGTTGATTATTAAAATAAATCTCTGATTTTGGTACTTGGCTTTGAAGAAGCAGGCAAGTGCGAGCAACAAGTGCACTTCCCACATGCAGTCCACACACTCTCGTCACGAGTGTTCGTACTTCGGTAGCAAAAGGAAACATTCACTCGTCGCAATTTAACTTTTATGTATTTTACCTCCGCACTGATTATCATGACAGTAACCTGGAAGGAAGCAAAATCTTTACTAGTTAAACCTAAAGTTATAAAGGCGTAGTCAAAGATTTCTTTTTTTTTTTTTTGGAACAGGTTGTATTATTTTCATTCAACTGGTATTCTCTAGCAAAGCTTCAGTATACTTACAGGAACTTGTCGTATACGATTGATTCGTCACAGGGCTCATAAGAAAGCCATTTATAACGAGGAAACGCAGCCCTCCCACAGTCACAGCCCTCCCATATCCGAAAGTCACAGCCGGCACAGAACATGACCACTGCATCATACAGCATCCTTGCTGCGCGCTCAGCATCTTAAAGGGATCGTGCTGAGGAGCGAAGGGAAAAGTACATTGAAGTCACGAGCTTCGCGTTTTGCCCTGCCATCAAGTTTGCGTTTCGTACAGCAGAATATTAGGAACTACTGTACCTTCGCTAGTCCGTTAACTGAACTGTTAGTAACTGTACCACGAACCAGAGAGCCATTCTCGCGTGCCACTATTGTATGCAAAGCAGCTATATTTACTCTGAAAAAAAAAACGAAAAGGGGCTACATACCGCATTATCATAAGTACAACAGGCTGTTCAGTTTACAGTCTGCCCATTAATTACGAAGCAATGTAATTTTGCATTCTTCCACATAGCAGCATTTTTAAAAAATCGGCTAACTATCATTGCAAAAGCTAAAAGCAAAAAAGAAATAATAATCTAATTTTTAACTTAACGAACTTGCACGTCTTTATTTATTTCGTGAACCAATTTTACAGTGTTAGAAATTACAAAAACAAATATATAAAATTTAACTATTTTTTATGCTATTTTNTGTACCACGAACCAGAGAGCCATTCTCGCGTGCCACTATTGTATGCAAAGCAGCTATATTTACTCTGAAAAAAAACGAAAAGGGGCTACATAACGCATTATCATAAGTACAACAGGCTGTTCAGTTTACAGTCTGCCCATTAATTACGAAGCAATGTAATTTTGCATTCTTCCACATAGCAGCATTTTAAAAAAATCGGCTAACTATCATTGCAAAAGCTAAAAGCAAAAAAGAAATAATAATCTAATTTTGAACTTAACGAACTNAAAAAATCGGCTAACTATCATTGCAAAAGCTAAAAGCAAAAAAGAAATAATAATCTAATTTTGAACTTAACGAACTTGCACGTCTTTATTTCTTTCGTGAACCAATTTTACAGTGTTAGAAATTACAAAAACAAATATATAAAATTTAACAATTTTTTATGCTATTTTTCCGGCTAGTCTGTGTATCCTGGCATGATTTCCAGGTGCTAAGAATTATAGTCAAACGTTTATGAAAATTACAAGTCCTGAAGTCATTTGAGTACGTAACCGACATAGTGAACAGTTACTCGAGTCATAGCAAACGTTACTCGTGTGCCAAGGTTGCTCCCGATTGCATGCCTCAACAATTACTTTTGTCCAGTTTTGCTAAATACGAGGGCTTATTCAGAAGTCATGGCAACTGTTGTTTATCTCCCGAAAATGACCAAAGGTAGCTCATCGCAGGCAAGCTCAAGGCTCCTAACGAGTTTCTGCTGCTGAGTGCACATGCAATGTGTAAGTGCGATGTGCAAGTGCAATGTGCAAGTGCAATGCTAACCTGTGTAACGGGAACAGACGCGCGGTCGTTTCGTGCAACCAGTGCGATAACAAATATCATCCCAAAACCCGACTGCGACAAACGCGAACGTCACTCACGACACCATGATGTCTGCACCGCCCTACACAGTCATGACAGAGCCACCTGTAGGAGTTATGTACAGCACCTAACTGCTAGTGCATCCTCTTCCACTACAGCGACCACTTCCAACAAACGAATAGCTGTCGTGCACGTGCCGAGTACAGAAAACCAGAAATATGCCAGTTCGTTTCCAGACACTCCCAACATTCTCAGGTCGGGGAGCTGAATATTTAAACACCTTCATTGCCGAGAGTATCCACAGACTGCAATGCAATGGCGTCGGTGAATAAGAATGACTGGGCGTCATAGGTGGCCAACTTACAGGAGACGCTCGTAGCTGGTGGCACTCGGTCATGGAATGCCACATGACGTGTTCCCAGTTCGTCATGAAATTCAGCGCACGATGCGCCAATACTAACACAACACTGAAGCAACAACTAACACTATTTACAGAAGAGCAGACTGCGCACAAAAACCTGTAAGCCTTCTTCAGCCGCAACATCAGCCTCGCCAACAGACATTACCAACACCTTTCTCCAGGAGATGTCTTGGAGGCCATCGTGGAGACTATGCGGCCAAAACACAGGTCTACCCTTCGCCCGATGGTGTTAAGAGGTTTTCAACGGTTCATGCGAACTGCTGAGAGTATCGCGCGCGACTCCGAACACTGCCATAGTCAGTATCCGAACTTTCCTGATGGGAACTACGGGAGTGGCAGTGCTTCAAACAACATTGACAGTACCGCGAAACACATGGGTGTACCATGCCAGGGGTTCGCCAGGTCGAGCGAAACGCCCACCTGCACAGCTGATTCCACGCAGGGAGATCGGTCCGCGCCCGACCCGGGCAGGAGTGGGACAAGTGCACCGCCTGCCCCACCACCAAGTGCTGTACAACTCATGGCGCCTAGGTGCTGAATGTATCGCGATGAGTAATACCACTGGCACAGGGAGTGCCCTATCAACTGCATGTGCCGATGGGAACCCCACAGTCGGGGGACGGCATCCAACAGGCCCCTCCTACTCTACCTGCTCGCCTACAACATAGCCCTTAACTGACGTATACAACCAGCCAGTGGCCTTCTTGGGTCAAGTGAGTACAACCGTTGACAGACATTTAGGGGTACCTGTATGTGTTAATGATGCTACCATCGTTGCTATAATTGACACCACAACACCCCACAATTTTGCTCGAGCGGAACTTGTTAAAAATTCGGACATCCACGCTTCCAAAGTAAATGCCGATCTCGCCACACTAAACAGCGAAAGTGCAACTGTCGGTGAAGTAAATTTATGTGTCAGAATTAGGAATATCTAAATGTGCGTTCCCGCTTTTCTATCTCATGAAATCCACGAGGATGTTATTTTTGGTGTGCCATGGTTAATAGATCAGTACGTTGTAGTTGAAATTCCGAGAGACAGACTTCATTTTGGCAAAAGGGAAAGGCATACTGTAAGCAATCTGGGTAGACGTGTTGAAATTAATTTTCAACCTGTTACCTTAGATAGCTTCAATCATTGTGTACTGACAAAATATCACGCTGCTTTTTAAAATGTCTTAAATGAGAAAAAATACCTATTTGCTCAGTCACACCCTCTTAAGAGAACCACTGTTGCCGAAGACGAAATCAAAACGATCCACTTTGGACATCACAGACAGATTACGACTCGCATCATTTAAGTGTCATCAATAGCGAAATTTCCGAAATGATACACGACTGCTTTATTGAAGAATCATAAAGCAGATATAACTCAACCATTACGTTAGCCCTAAAGAAAAATGAAGGTTTGGCGTTCTGCATTGATTTCTGGCCAATTAAGTTTATTACAGAAAGCGTACCACCACAGTTAATTAGCATCAACACAGCATTAAATGTCTTGGGCAATGCCAAGATACTCTCTTATTTTGACTTTGAAAGCAAGTTTTGGCAAATCCCGGTTAAACCTGAAGATAGACCCAAAACCGCATTCAACGATCCAGATGGCCGCAGATATCAATTTTGTGCAATGTTCTTTGGACTCAAATGCACCCCTTCTAACTTTCAAAGTATGATGGCGAAAGTCCTTGACACTTTAATCGGAGACTTCGCCATGGCATGTTCAGATAACGTCATTGTATGGTCGTATGGGAAGACCACCTGAGACACCTAGAAATTGTATTGGAGAGACTGGCAATTAATGACCTAAACTGCACCAATCACAAATGTAACATAGGGCAAACCAGCTTAAAGTAACTCGGTGACCTTATCGACGGGGAAGAGAACGGCCCAACAGTAGATCAGCTATGCATCATACAAGATTTACAGTACCCACAACACACAAGCACTTGGAAGTTTTTTTGCTTGGCAAATTGGCTAAGGGAAAACATTCAAGATTTTGCTATTGTGATAGCTCCACTCACAGAAATGCTCTCCTTACCAAGAAGTACACTGAAAAGCTAAAAAAAAAACTGTTACACCTGCCTAATATCGTGTA